>BSXT01000580.1:0-22440 GCA_030267785.1 Phytophthora fragariaefolia | reverse complement strand
AGCGTACACTCTCCGGTAAGTCCCTGCGTGGGCTGGATTATGTGTGCCGTCAGCACCCGAGAGGCATCGCTGGTAGGGTGTTGACAGGTAGCGCCAAGAGGAAGTCGGCCCGGGGCAGGGCAATCTTGCCGAGTGCGCAAGGACAAGTCTCGCTGAGCCAGCGAGCAGGTACGCCCGTCAGCCGGGGTGCCGTAACTCTTCTAGACGAGTAGCCGTTGCTCTCGGTGACCCGTAAAAGCGCTCGCGCGCCGCCGTCCATCCTTTGGTGGTGGGCACGGGGCTCAAGGCGGAAGTCAGTGAGCTCAGCTGGCTTCCCAAGGTTGCGACTGGCTTGGTTGCCTGGTCTTCGCGGCAGCCGCCACTGCTGTCCCGGAAGGGCCGAACCGCTAGGGGACCCCTAGCACAGGCCGATAAGCGCCGACTTGCTCGGCGGTTGTTGTGTCTGTGGGAGGACTAACTTGTGCGTTCTACTACATCACAGTACCTCCACCAAGGATCCATTAGCGAGTCTCACTGAGACTGAACCGGCGCCCGAGTTCTCCTCTACAGGGCGTCAGCAAACTTGTCGGCATTTCTTGCCACCGACTGACGGCGTGCGAAATTCTTCGACGACCCCGAATCAATTAAGATTGGGAAGGGGTACGCGTACCCCCGTTCACGACCGTGTACAACCAGCAGTCGGTCACTGCACTTCCTCGACTCGATAAGAGTTCCGAGACTCTCAGGGGCTAAGCCTCCATGGCGTGTGCCTCCCACACGCCCATCATAAAGACTTAGATCTTCCCTAGTAGGGCGCCCCGCCCCTACTGGTGTCCTTCATTTCCCTGGCTCTTGGGTCGCGGCTGCTGCTCGCGACCCTTTGAGCCTGAGGACTTCCCGAAGGACGGCTTCTGCTGTCCTCTGACTAGGCAGACACGCTTCATGTGCCCCTGCCTTCCACAGCCAAAGCAGCGGATATCCCGCTGCTCGGCTAGCCCCAGTTCCATGGGGACAGGTCCACTCGTAGCCCCATTGCCTGGGCTACCACCCTGCGCACTACCTGGCGCAGAGTTGTCCTGCCAGACGGTGGGCGGAGTACGAGCCTGTCGATGGCTGTACTCCTCTTGAAGAGCGATCTGAATCGCCTCTTCCATCGTGTTGGCATGCACGCGGAACAGCTGCGTGCGTGCCGGGCCAATTCTCAGGCCATCCATGAACACAGTCACTTTGATGTGTTCAGGTAGGGGATTCCCCACCAGAGCCGCAGTGAGTACACGCATCTCTTGGATGTACTCATGCAGCTCACGCTCCCCTTGCTTGCAGGAAAGAAAGCGTGAGCGCTGGCGATACTCGTGGTTCGCAAGAAGGAACCCGGCTCGCAGCTGCTCACAGAGCTGCGACCAGGATGAAAAACATCCAGGCGATGTCACCTCTCGGGTATGCGCCCAAGTCATAGCCCGACCGCTAAGATGCGAGAGGGCAAAAGCGACGCGTAGTCGCTCGTTCGGGACGGGAGTCGCGTCCATCGCGAGCTCTACCTCTCGAATCCAGAAGTGGAGGTTCTCTCCCTCCCTCCCTTCAAAGGTGGTAAACTTAAGCCGAAGCGGCTTTGGACCCGCCGGTATCGACTCGGCCGCTTGGGCCTGGCGGCTACTCCTCACATGAGCGATCAACCTCGCTCATATGCGTCGAACGCGGCCACGTGTTCGACCTGCTCGGCGGGTGTCGCCGTCGCCAGGGTACGGATGGCGTCCGACCCAAAGATACCCGCCATCTTACAGACCGACTCGAACTGACAGTCGGTCAGGTGAGGGAACTCCCCTCGATCCATCTTGGCTTACCGTCTAAGTCCTTAGAGGATTCAGGTAGTCCAATCCACCCGCGTAGGTGTCGGATCGACTACAAGTTCTACCCAGTTTGACAGGGCACACAGCACCTTGTGCAGAGGAAACGGTCCTCAGGAGTATACAAACTTCAAGTGAACGGCAGTTCACTAAGCCCTGGCCTAAGGGGCTTTTACTCTTAGCAAGTAAGATTAAGACCATGGTCAAATCTGGCCTGCAATACAGACTAATTTTTATCTATAGTGAAACCTATATAATAGGGGGTTTCAAAATCAAGGTTTTTGCGGTTGATTTGACCTCGGCGGATTTGTCGAAATCCGCGCTGATTTCGAAGCAAGTCCCACTCTGATTTTGGCCCTGGTATCACTCTGATTTCGCTTTTCCTAGTGCATTAGTGTCGACAGTGTCGACACTGATGCATTTGAAAATCAGCCAGACACAGAAAAACGCCAAGATGCCTCGCAGATCGGAACGGCGAGGGTTTCTCCGAGACTTGGAAGCGGCGTGCGCCTACCTCCTCACTAATGACGAAGATGATGAATGCAACACGCCTTGGCTAGCATTCCTGGAGGCATGGGCAAGCAGATACTTGTATGATCGCATCGGCTCACCGCATCGTGGAAAAGATTTCGCCTCTTTAATAGCTAAGACTGACGCAAATTTTCGCCAGCTCACTCGCGTGTCCAAGACCTCGTTTGTAGCTCTTCACGACTACATCCATGACCCCCCTGGCTTTCATGTTGTAGCCCCAAATGCACGGCACAAACAACGACCTGTTTGTTTGCAACTTGCGTTGGATTGGCACGTCTCGGCGAGAATGGAAACGGTGCTAATGTGGGCGAATTTCGCCCAAATTTTGACATAGCGACTGGTTCAGTCGTAGTGTACACTACGCGGGTTCTCCTTGCCCTTAAAGCGGTACGAGCTGAATGGATAGTGTGGCCATCAAGGGTTGTTGTATTGTATTGTGAACGCGTTTCGCGAGCCGTCTAGCCACCGTAGTGGTTCAACTTCCGCATGCGTCGGGTTATCTATCAATTTCTACTGTTCTCTCTGCTCTCGGCCAGAGTCCGTCTAGCGGCGCGTACGCGAGTAGCCCTTCGGTAAGTTTTTTTTTTCATCCGTCGCGGTCCTGTGCACACATTCGGAGCAGGTACAGGTCGGGGGTCCTTTGGAGTCGGTGTCCTGAGGAAAGAGTCTGGAGGTCGGCGTCGAGTACCATAGGTAGGGTTATAAGACAACAAATATCTGCGGTGCTAGAAGCAGAAGGCTTCCCAGGATGCGTGGGGTTCACCGATGGAACCATATTACCGCTATCACAACGGCCTGCTGAAGATTGTTGCAGCTACTGGGATAGAAAGAAAGCTACTGGGATAGAAAGAAAAGGAGCGTCAGTTCGTGGTGTGTGTCCTTGTTTTCTTCGTTTTTTCTAAATTTAGACTAGGTATTCTGTTTCGATGCAGGTAGTTTGCGACTGCGACAAGAGAATTACAGCAGTTCATTGTGGATGTCCGGGTTCTTGTGCCGATTCTAATGTATACTTCTCTATCCAGAGCGGCATCGCTTCTTTGATCATGGTGAGTATCTTTTGGCGGACTCTGCATACCCGTCTCTGCTAACCGTTTCGCCAGCGTACAAGTCCCCGATGGCCGACCTACCCGACAATACAGACTTTAACTACTACTTAGCGACATCTCGAGTGAGAAACGAGCACACAATTGGGATACTGAAGGGAGGTTGATCATCGCTACGTGAACTTCGAAACCAACTACGATCAAAAAGGGAGATGACTCATTTAATTGACTGGGCTATTGGATGTTGCGTACACCACAATAAATGGCACGGCTTGCTGACTGATGGATGGAAATGTTCCGAGAGATCGATCCTGACAGCAACGCTGTTGATTTGTCTGAATGTGAAGTACATGGTTCTGTTCGGGAGTTTAAAAAGCCCATTACACTACAGATTCGGGGACGCAGAATGTGATTGGTTTGAGTTAATGATATGATGTTGCAATTCTCTCACATGCGTATGATATTAAATTGCTGACGTACGCGACAACATCTCAGCACAGAAAGGGATGGTAGACAACTGGCTTATGTAACGATGGTTCGCTTGGCGTAGCTGTTTTGTTCATGTTGGTATGTTTCTATACGAAGCTGCATATAGAGGAAGTCGTTGGACTACATGGATAGCTGGAATGGACTAGGAGAAAAATGACTGAAAATTGACTAAAACTTCCAGCAGTCAGTCGACAACCAAGTTG
Organism: Phytophthora fragariaefolia; assembly: GCA_030267785.1. Lineage (NCBI taxonomy): Eukaryota > Oomycota > Peronosporomycetes > Peronosporales > Peronosporaceae > Phytophthora > Phytophthora fragariaefolia. The sequence goes on along the minus strand of BSXT01000580.1, from coordinate 18,351 downwards.
CGTTTGTTGCACTCGGAGGCGAACAGCGCTATCACATCTCCACCAGGTGGCTACTGCTCGCTCAGATTTTTAATTACATTTCCCCAACACGCTGACGAGGTGCTACTGCGTGCAGGCAATTCGCAATGGCTCCCAACCCCCTGCTTTTAAAGTCCAACCTACCGCTTGCTTTGCAGCTTGGTGTATAGAGTATGTCTACTCGTCATTCAAATCGATTAATTTGAGGTGCTGTTTGTTTTGGTGAACTTCTGTCTCCCTGTCAAACTTCACGTTAGTCCTAATGGATTTGGTGATGCTGACATTGCCCTTACATGATCAAGCTACAATTAAAATTCGCGTAGAAGCAGTAGCTTGCATGGGGTCAGGTCACTTTGGGTTGTGGGTATGATCTACCTCTCATAGTTTGGATGCTCGGGCTAGTTAAAAGTCTGCGGCCGCAGAGACCGACATCTTGAGTGAATAATACTAGGGCTCTCATTCTTCATCGACAGTACAGTAACTTAACGGTGTAGTGATGCAAGTTCGAAAACATTTATTTGGCTGGCTAGAAATTTCAGCATCACTACCAGAACATGCAAATGCAAACACACCGTGTGGCAGATCTAGCCGAAGTCAACGGACGGACCCTAGTTGCATGGCGCTTACAGGAGAGCCAGGAAGGCTTTGACTTCTTCGTAGGAATGACCCTTCTCAATGAGTGGGGTCAGCACTTGAAAACGCTGCTGTTTTTCCATAGCAGAACGACGGTCTTCACGCTCATTTTCCCACTTGACTTTCTCGAACGCTAAACGTTCACGTTCTAGCTGTTGCTCATCTGTAATATTCGTATGCATCATGAGCACTGTTTTAAATCCTTTTTACTACAGTATATGAAGGTTTCGTTACCAGCTCGTCGTGCTACACCACTAGACCTTTTTTTTTCGAATTCCAAGCGACGTTGCTCCATTTTTTTAAACCGCATATACACAATAATTTACGTCAGCATTCGAATCGCAGATATAGAGTACATACTTACCGTTTACCTTGGACTCGGCTGCCAATTCCATCGCCGCTGCAATTCTGCTACCACTATCCGTTCTGTGGATAGGAGATGAATTCAGCGAATTCACGTTTGCTTTTCGTGACTTCTTTGAAGGGCGAGATTCTCTAGCGGCCCTCTCAGAAATGCCCACGATATGACTGCGTGCGTGACGCCCTTCCAGCAGCAGTTTCCACACGGCTCACTTGTTAAAGCCGATGCGGATGTGACACTGGATGTCACATTACTAAACGAGCGCGGGTTCGGTTCAAGGTCGTGAACGGGTACTGAGGCTGCCGTCAATTCACTAGCCAATGCTGTAGCTGGGAGATTTAGCATTGAATTTTGACTGTCACGTGCCGTTGGCGGAGCCACCGCACGTGTGGTAGCTTGGGGTTTAAATGAGTGTCCTGAACAACTTGTTCTGAGGATACCGTAGTAGATGCCGCTTTTGTATCCACTCGATGAGGGTGCTGGTTATCGTGAGTAGCTGATGCTGTTGGTGGATTAACAAGAATCGAGTCTTCTTCCGTCATCTGCAAGGTCGGTGGGAGGGACGAAGCAAAGGCATGATGACCGGTGTAAGTGAGTGGAATGTTATCAAAGTTTTCGTGTGATGTATCGCTTAACGCGAAGCTAGGGGAGGCGAATGGGGAGTTAATCTAGCGGTGACAGCACTCGTCGACGACGACGACATTCCAGGCGTGTTGCCCTTAGGGCATAGCGGGATAGCAATTTTGTGATCAGAGTGATGGAAGCTGACGCGATCAAGTGTTGTGGGGGATCAGCGATGGGTGCAAAAGCCGGTTCGGAGCACATTCCCTGTCAAGGCCAATTTTGTGGGTGTCGGAAAGTTTTCGGGTATGGGAGGTACCGTGAAGATGGCACGAGTGGCGATCGGGGAGGTACCAAAGAAGTGGTACAAGTGTGGATCAGATCGACACGGATACATGGAGGGTGGTACCGATAAAATGGTACAAGTGCCGATCAGATCGGCACGGGTACCGGGCGATCCGATCGACCAGCGATCCAGATCTAGATCGATATGGTGCAATCATTTCGTCAACCCTGAGTAATTCAGCGTCAAATGTTTGTACCATCATATCGGCACACCGGGTACCACGAAAGCGGTACATCCAAGATCTCAAGAGCCAGCGCAGCGGGCAATGTCGGAGCCAGTGCCGCGGGAGAAATCATGGATGCGCAAGAGGGATAGGCAGAGAGTGTTGGGTGGTTTTGGTTAGACTTCTAGTTTTGCCTTCTAGTAAGACAATCAACTGGGTTTCCCTTGGACAACTTAGCGGCTTCCTATTTCCGGGTGGGAACGTATATTGGCCCCCCGACGACCCAAGGACCGCGAAGACGCCCAAGGATCACCACCCCCGACCCCTGGATTGCTTGGCCAGGGACCGCGATCAACCAAGAAGTCCCCGAAGACCCCTCCAAGAGGAGGCGGCAAGCGACACGGAAAGGCAAGGAACAAACACATCCAAGGACACCCCCCAGCGGACGATTCTATTCAAGACTCGACCGCGACCTACCGACAGCCGACTGAAGAATTCCCGGACGGCTGTCCCCCAATCCCAAGTGCCGTCCATACGACCCCGACCAGATCAACACAACATCTTCCCGCAGATCACCGGAAGAGTGCAACCCGCACCCGCCGACGGGTACACAAGCTGAGAAGATTTCACTGTGAGTCCAACCAACAAGATGTCGAGATCAAGTTGGAGCCTGGGATTGACGCGCCAGCGGTGAGTGGATCGCCGCAGACGCAGCTGAGAGAAGAAGGGTCCACCGAAGGTCAGACTAGTGGGAGAAGCTCTAATCGGGTGAAGGAGGAAGGTCTCGCGACCGACCTAGAGGCTAAACCTCTACCTCCTCCCCAGGCCCCTTCGGGGGGGGCGCGGGTCGTGATGTAAATCATGACCCGCACGATGAAGTCACAACGATGAAAACCGAAGTGACTTCATCCAACCCCACTCCCTCCGGATCGACGAAGAAAACGTCGAGGTCGTCGCGCAAGAAGCTCAAGGCCCCTGACTCAGACGCCGGCGATCGTGGGGATGCCGTGGCCATAGCTGAAGATCAGTTCGAAGACGCGTTCTACCGGAACGATCTGGCGGCATTAATGAAGGAAGACCCGGTAATGAACATCGTCAGGCCCAAGCTGATCGGCGGCGCTCTTCTTGGCCCGATGACTTCTCCGCCGACGATGAACAACAAGCTGGACGCGGCGAAGACCATGTTGCACCTGCTGAAGGAAGCGGGGTATGCTCCAAGAGCCTTCGCCGCCCACGAGTTATTCGATCTGGAGCTGAAGACGATCGAAGGATCCTCGCAAAACCTCATCGACAAGCTGGCTCCCCAGGTAGCACTGCCTCCCCGGGCGAGACGGAAAAGTTGATGATCACCCAAGCGGCAGAACGCATGACGGGATCGTCACATTACGCGTTGGCGCATGCGTCAGTCACGCCAGAGATGGGATCGGAAACTTCAGGATCGGTCATCCAAGAGAGAATACCCTTGGGACCCGCTGATGAGGCAATGCTCCAAGCGCAGAGAGCCATGTTCAAGGAAGAATGATCATCGTCGAACAAAAACACTGTAGATTCAACCCGCGACCTGGATCGTCCAAGTCGTATGCAGACCTTCTTTGACGCTGCGATAGACCGTTTCTAGATGGAACAACATACCACGGAAACGCGATCGGCAACAACTGCTCACAAAGAACCGGAAATGCAAGACGGAAACATGGAATCGATCGGATTGCACCACGCTCCGCTATACGAGTTCGACCCAGACGACCTGAGCATCGACAGCCTGCGACGCGCTGCAGTTGCATCAGCAGAAACATCGACGAAAGCTGGTGTGGCCGCTCCGCGAATCCGAGTGTCTGCGATCTCCGAGCTGAAAGAGTTCTCCGGGAAAGACAACGACGAAAACCGTGCGAGAAGCTGGCTGAGCAAGAAAAAAAAAGGTGAAATCCGCCTTCATCCGTGATCAAGCGCCCGACAGTGAAAAGTGCCTGGTGTTCGGTGACTTGTTCACTGGACCTGCACGCAACTGGTATAGGTAGCTAAGTCGATCAACACGCAGCAACTGGAAGGGCTTGCTTGAATGTTTCCTGATCCAATACTGCGGACGTGGTGTATCTGTCCCGAGACAGTACTACCACGCCAGGAAGCGATCGGCGAATCTCCACTGGAGTACCTCCACCGCCTGTATGTTGCTGGCATCCGCGCGAAATTGCCGATCAAGGATGGATCAGCCGCGGCCCGCCGTGAACACGTCAAACACTTCATCGAAGCCCTGGATGATCGCGAGTTGGGCGACCAGCTAGCACCCCTGCGGTTGTCGGATGCTGATGTGCTGGAAGATACTCTGCGTGCGCGTCAACGAGCCAAATCTCGGCAGGGCAGAGCCGCAATGGGATCAAGTAAGTTTCGCCAGAAAGCACCTGCGACGCCCAACCCGACTCCGTCGAAGAACGCACGCGCAGTGCGAGCGAGCTGGACGATGGAAAACAGCAGCGCGTCGGAGCAGGAAGACAGTGGATTGGAAGCAGAAGATCATGTTCGCCAAGTCTACCTTGCGGCAGCCAACGAGTCCAAGGCATCATCGAGTGTCCACCAGAGTCGGCATGATACGGAACGGTCAGCAGATCGCCAAGCTCCCACAAGAGTCACGAAGCGATGCGGCCACTGTGGATCCACAAAACACAACGACCTAGGATGCTGGAAGGGACTGCTTGTTCGTCTGTCGCGCCTGCGGTGAATTGTATGACATGGGCAAGTGTCAGATGGAGAAGTTCTACAACAGGACCCGTCAGTGGTACAACCCCACCAAGCATGCTGGAATGTTACCTGGCAACGCGGAGAAGTTGTTAAATTAGGACGCTCGCCAGGTTGGAATATGGTACGAGCCGAGCGTTCTGAGCTCTGCATCTGTGCATACATTGAAAAGCGACCGGGTCAGAAGGTTAATACACCTACAGATGCGACCGACAATACATGTGAACTGAAACCCACCTCTGCGGTAGCCAGCTTGAGACAGATCGACGAGTTCTCGCGATCTGAGATGGAGCTGGATCTGTTGCCAGGGGGGTCGCGTGGTTACTGGAAGTATCACGCACCCGGGAAGTGGTTCCAACAAGCTAAAGCAGTAGGCAAGATCAATAATGAGAAAGCCAAACTGCTCTTTGATTCTGGAGCCGAAGTTTCGATCATCGACCCCGCATTTGCTCATAAGATAGGATGTCACATAGATAAAAGTCAGAAATAAGATTGCATCGGGATCGGAGAGAGCATGCACAACTGTCGGACGTACCAGGATCAAGGTCACGTTGGCTGGATCGCTCGTGTATTACTTCGGCGCTTGGGTGGGCGCGCAGTCCGGGCAGACCGCGATTCTCAGCATGGGTTTTATGGTTCCTGCCGGGATCCGTCTCGATCTGGCCGATGGTCTCTGTGTCTCCCCGATGAGGTGAAGGTCCAATTGTCAGGGCGACGCCAGTTGTACAGTGCGAATTCTCAGCTGATCACCTTGGACCAACACTTGGAAGCCCCGGAGGCATAACGGATCGAAGTCCCGATCCGATCGGGTCCGTCGCCGAGCTCTAAGTTTTGGGTGACTCGGGGCCCTTCGTGAGTGCCGACGGTTGTCAAGGGCTTGACCAAACGAGATACTTGCGACTGAGCGAAGGTGATTCTGCAACGGAACGTCAAGCTAGGGATCTGGCTAGCACCGGACGCGGTTCCTCGTCTTCAGGGTTTTGTCTCGGTCGGATCGCGTCGGTACTCCGAGTGGCAGAACCTTGTTTTCGAAGCGACGACCGATCTGCAACAAGCCCCGACGGACGCCGAACAACCCGCAGACCCGATGGTAGAGCACCCGCAGTACGTGATGCCGACGAAGATCGCGAAACGGCCTGTGCTAGACCCGAAACCGGTGGTGTCAGCGATAGCGAGGCGGGATGTCCTGTCGACCGGAAAGCCCCCGAGATCGTCAAAGAAGAACGGCTGCATGACAGAGGTGCTGGGCCTCCGACCGAGATGCTTAGTGAACCCGCGATCCCGTCTACCCAGTCTGACCATCTGATCGACACGGCTCCGACGCGTGATCCAACCATCTCCACATCAGAGCACCCCGTCGCGCTGAAGAGCGAGGTTGCCGAGGAGGAGCACCTGTTACCGCGAAGGAGGAGACTTGTTCGCGGAAGACGTTGAGCAACACATGGCTTTGCTGCCAGAAGTGGTCAGTACGACAGATGAAGGTACAATAGAGGACATCCAAGCAGGCGATCCAGAGTTCAACACACCGGAGGAGGTAGATCGACTGCGCCGGATCATTTGGCGACGCAAGCATCTCCTGATCGGCAAAGGAAACACCCTGTCCCCGGCTGCCCTAGGCGCGATCTGTGATATCGACGTGGGAGGAGCAGCGCCAGTGGTCCAGCGGGTGCGATAGCGCTGTAGCGCCCCAGTTTCGAGAGAAGCTTTCGCAACAGATCAAAGGGTTGCTGTCCGCAAAGATCATCCAATCGTCAACTTCGCCTTGGGCATCCCCGATCGTGATCATCATCAAGAAGAATGGGGTAGACATCAGGCTCTGCGTTGACTATCGGTTAGTCAATAGCTTAACACGCCTGATGGTATACCCCATACCCCTGATCAACGACTTGCTTGAGGACTTGGATATGGTGCTGTGGTATTGCTCCTTGGACATGGCCAGCGGTTTCTGGGTGGTAACGATGACGCCACGAGCACGTGAAATCTCGGCGTACATCACTCCTTTCGGCCTGTTCTAGTGGCTTCGTATGCCCTTCGGCCTGAAGAATGGGCCACAGATTTATCAGCGCCTGGTGGATAACGCTCTGTATGGACACCTCAACATCAGTGCCAACGCAGATTCTGCTTTTCCGATCGACGTGTTCAAGGACGGCGAGCCAGAAACGGACCAGAAGCCATCGGTTCTGGGCAGGCGATCGTACATCGACGATATCTTGGTAACCGCCTCCGGCTGGGACGTTCTCTGTGAGAAGGTCAAGAAGCTGCTGGAAGCCTGCGACCGATGGAACTTGTCGATCAGAGTCGTGAAACGTTTCTGGGGCCTCCGCAAAGTGGATTACTTGGGTCACCGAGTATCTGTCGATGGCTTCGAAGCACATCCGAAGGATCTGAAGTCGCTGGCCAATCTGCCATTCCCGCGCACGATGCGATCGATGCAGATCTTCTTGGAAAGCTTGAACTATTACAGTCGCTTCATTGAGGACTTTGCGATCTATGCCGCAGTGCTGTACGAGTTGCGTGAGGCCAGCTTCCACGAGATCCGTGTCAAAGAGGAGATCAAACCTGCCTCCGATCCGCAACTGATTGGGGACGGAAGATCGACAGTCCTTGACGATAGACGAGGAGAGGGAGTGATGATCGCGTTCACCATGTTGAAAGCCAAGATAGCGTCCACCCCGGCCTTGCGACACTTTGATCCAGATCGTGCGCCGGTGGTCGTGGTCTATGCGAGTAAGTGGGCGATCTTCGCGTCGCTGATGCAGAAACACGACGGCGTGTACTGGCCAGTCATTTTTACCAGCCGCACGCTGAAGTCGAACGACATCAATTACGGGATCGTCGGTAAGGAGGTCTTGGCTCTTCTCCGGATATTGGATGTCTGCTATACCCTCCTGGTAACGAGGTCGATCAAGGTGCTGACTCGGCATTCGACATTGGCGTGGTTGGTACACTCTTCAGGTTTCAATGGTAGGCTTGGTCGATGTGCCGCTCTATCGTCAAGTTGGACGTTGGAGGTCCGACGAAGCGAAAAAGGCGATGATGAAATACTTGGGACGATCGCGGCGAGCATCACTCCTCGTGAAGAAGTTGACGAAGTGTTGACCGCCATCGCCCCCAAGAAACTGCCGCGTCAGACCGTGTCGATGCCACCTCCGACAGTTGAATTGATCGAGCATTTGCTGGTCGTTAGCTTCTACGGGTCAGCGCGCGTCACGCGCGGCTTTGGTGCCTATGGCGCCATCGTTTGGAAACTCTCAGGATGGGAGGTCCTAGCCGCTGCGTTCGAATATGCACCTGATGTGACGGTTAACGAGGCCGAGTATCGTGGCCTGTTGCTGTGTTTCGGCCTGCTGGCAAAATTGGACCGGGGACGCCTGATCATCTGAGGTGACTCCAATCTAGTGATCCGACAGATGCGCGGCGAGATCGACTGCAAGGCACCCGGCCTGCAGTTGTTGCGGCAGAATGCGCTGGATCAACTCAGATCGTGGCCTCAACATGAGTTCCTGCATATTAAGCGGGAATGGAACCAAAGCGCAGATCGGTTAACCAGCACGGCATTGCAGAAGGAAGAGGGGGCACACATTACCTCGGATGAAGATCGCCAAGACTTGGTTACGCTGAATCGGCTAGACGAATTACTGATGCCGAAGTTCACCGATCAGGTCGCCCAAGTAACCGCTGTCACCAGATCGGCTTGGAGGCGACGCCTACAACCAGAGACCTTACATGAAACAGTGGTGCGGCAGATGAGGAGTGAGCGCATTGTCCAAGCCCAGAACAAAGAGAAGTGGATTGCAGATCTGAAAGCTTACCTGCAAGGCAACTTGGCCGATCTGACCGCAGAGGAAGTGAAGGCATGCTCCAGGATCGCTGACGATTACGAAGTGGATGACGATGGACTGCTGCTGTATTGCCCGATCACGGCCCAGTCCTGTGGAGATCGCGAAATGATCGCGCGACTGGTGGGGCCGGAGACCCTGCATCGAGACTTCCTACATCATTATCATACGAGCTTGGAAGGCGGAATCAGGGAATCGGGCGCGCCAATCGACGTACTCGAGCACATATCCACTGGTGAGGCCTCTATCCCAGTGTTCAGCGCTACGTGGCAGAATGCATCGACTGTTAGACTGGGAATGGGTGGCCGGTTATTAGAGGCCCGTCACCGGGGAATGCAAGCAACGTACCCGTTTCAGATCGTGGTCATGGACACATCCCGTCGTTGCCGAAGACGTTCAAGGGGAACACGGAGCTGCTGATCTGGGTCGACTTGTTCACCGGATATGTGATTGCGAAGGCGAGCGCTTACCGGACGGCCCAGACGATAGCGCAGAATTAGGAAGAGTGTGTGTTCTGACGCTTCGGCGCGAGTGAGGCTATCAGGCACGATCGTGAACCCGGGTTTATCATGGCGTACCATGGAGTAGAATTCTCCAAATACCAAGCATCCACTTGGCTACTGAAATGGCGCCCGGCCTTGTAAAACAAGTAGCGACCGAGCACGTCCAGCTTCGGGGAAGGGATAGTATTGTTGGTAGGGCTCGTTCTTATACGAAACGGGGACTTTCGTTGTGATCCTACACGACAGTCAACATTGGCCTTCATCCCAAAGAGCGTGCCCATTCTGAAGAACGACGACAGCAACGTGATGATGACCACGACGTAAGTGCTGAGGACCGGGCCCATGTCAACCTTGTACGGCTCGACAGCGCTGCAGTCAGTGACGACGATGATAGCGGTGGTATGAGAGTGTACGCCAGCGACGGCCCCCCGACTGCTGATATGCTGGTAGATGAAATGACGCAGCATGTAAAGAGAGATAGTGGCGCACGCTACTCAGTCGCAGGAACAGATTGGACGATGCGTGGCGAACGGAAGCAAGTTGACGCACCTGTGATGTGTATAGAAGGGATTGGTGGCTTTCTATTAGATCTTCAGAGCGTGTGGACGTTTAGCATGGTGAACGTGTACGGTCAAAAAGTGACAGTTGATGCATGTATTATTGAGGGCTCTACGAATGAGTTCTTAGTAAGCGTAGAATTTTTGGACGGGCACCGGGCAATGATGGACTTTGAAAGAAAAGAGGTGCGCTACAATGAGCGTGGCCACAAGGTGATTATTCAGTTCAGAACAACGGAAATGAGAGATGATTCGATGACGGCAGCTGTGAGACTAGCGCGCTCGACGAACTTGCACAGACGCACCGTGCAAAGTGTTGAAGTTGCGATTGCCGCACCCGATGGTGAGGAAGGAATCTTTCTACCAACTGTAAATAATGGAGCAGTGCTTCTGGCATCGACAGTGACTAAAGTGAACAATGGAAAGGCGCTGATTCCAGCGATCAATACGTATGGTGGACGTATAAGACTACCGAGTAGGAAGGAATTAGGTGTTTGGATACCTATGACCTCAGACATTGAACTTCTAGAAATGCATGGAGTGTTACGGTCAGAGCGCGTGCAAACCTGGTTGGATGAGTTAGCTGATACTACCACACCTCTGGATGACGAGAGTGAGTGAATATTGGTGCAACAGAGCCTGACACACGCGCACTTGTATTGAAATTGTTGAGAGCATACCGGGACTTAGATAATGCCAAAGAGGAGTGTCCTCCGGCTACTACACTTAATGTCGAGCACCACATCGATACTGGCAATGTTGCACCTATCATGATGCGACGCCGACGTCAGGCGCAAACGGAAGATGCTGTGGTAGATAGTAACGTCGATACAATGCTATCAGCAGGTGTTATTGAACCGGGAGAAAGTGCCTGGGGATTTCCTGTGGTATTAGTACGGAAGAAAGATGGTTCGGTACGATTTTGTGTAGATTATCGTGCACTCAACAGTATCACACACAAAGATGTATATCCGCTGCCGCGAATAGAGGAAAAGCTAGAATCGCTAGGTGGAGCTCGGCTATTTACAACTTTGGAACTACGATCAGGATATTGGCAAATCCGCGTAGCGGAAGAAGATCGAGATAAAACAGTTTTCATGACAAAGAGCGGGCTATATCGCTTTAGACGAATGCCGTTTGGCTTAACTAATGCGCCAGCTACCTTTCAACGACTTATGAACGGTGCTCTTCGAGGATTAACATGGTTAACGTGCTTGGTTGATTTAGACGATATCATCATTTTTACTAAAGGCAGTATTGAGCAACATGTGATTGAACTCGCCGGTGTATTGGAGAGACTACGGGCAGCCGGCCTGAGCTTCAAGCTAAAGAAACGTACATTTGCTACGACGTCCATGGAATATCTTGGACACCATCTGAGTGATAAGGGCGTACAACCAGCCGAACGACTTGTGACATCAGTGAGGGACTTCCCGCGACCATCTGATACGACTGAAGTAAAGAGATTTGTACATCTAGCTGGCTATTATCGTAAGTTTATAGCTGCTTTTGGGATAATTGTGGAGCCACTCACACGACTACTGAAGAAAGACGTGCCTTGGGAATGGAGTGAGGCTCAAGAATTCGTTTTTGAACGTGTAAAAATGTTGCTAACTACACGGCCCTTGCTACTCTATCCGAATTTTGAGTTACCGTTTCGCCTAGTTACAGATGCTAGTAAAGTTGGATTAGGCGCATGTTTGATGCAAGACCGTGGACGAGGATGGCAACCAATTGCGTACGGAAGTAAGGTGAACAGCACCGCTGAGACGAACTATTCGATTACGTAGCTTGAGTGCCTCGCAGTGGTCTGGTCTGTAAAGATGTGTCGCCCGTATCTGTATGGCAGAGCGTTTACAATGATTACAGACCACGCTGCACTTTAATGGCTTATGACACGTCCGAACTTAGCGGGTCGATTGCATCGATGGTCCCTAGTACTGCATACGAGTTTCATGTCGAATACCGGCCGGGCGCAACGAATGTTGTTGCGGACGCCTTGTCGAGGGCGGCAGCATCTGTAAGAACAGTAGTTGGACGGCAGCGAGGGCGCTACCCGACAGTAGGGGTCCGAAGCACCAACAGTACGATAAATAGGCTCATGACGACGACTGGCTTAACGAGTATGGCTACGACTGCTGATAAGCCTGTGACGTCGACAGGCAGAATTGTAGGAACCCGCTTTTCTTGTGGAACACAATTTCCAGAGTGGTGGCTCTGGACAATCTATTGTGCTATCAACTTTCGTCCTACCAAGTCCAACCTGCCTAGCCACGAAGGGGATGGGCGTGGGCCACTTTGTGGCGGCCCCTCCAGAGAGATCACCTGAATCTCTCTGGCGTAAAGTGGGAGCGGGAAACTCCAGGCCACCTGGGCGCTGGTTGTCCCTGTCTGCTGCTGCGTCCAACACCTCCCCCACAAGCAGCGCATCGGGTTCGTCTACCAGGTGCGTCTACCTGAGGCCACAGAGGCCACGCTTGTGTTCATGTTGAACTGATCCGAGTGACTTTGTTAAGACGTCGGCAGGCATGTCGCCGGTGGGCAAGTACTTGACAGCAATTTCGCCGGCATGTAGGAGCCCCTTGACAGCTTTAAACCGTACGTCAACAGTCTTCTGCTTGTCACTTACACCCCGCCTTCGCAGACGCGCGATGGCGGGGCTGGCTGTCGATGGCGAGCACCAGTGTCACGTCCTTGCGCAGCACTTGACTCACCAGCATCTTCGTGAGCTCGCCGTCCTCGACTGCATCATCCGCTGCTATGTACTCCGCCGCCGTACTAGACTTTGCCACGACGGTCTGCTTCTTGCTAGATCAGGCAATGGGACAGCCAAACAGAAACACCACGCGTCCCGAAATGGACTTGCGGTCCCCCTTATCGTTCGCCCAGTCTGCGTCCGACGTGACTAGAATCTCCTCGCTGTTTGCCTCGAGGTGCAACCGCAGATTCTTCGTGCGGTTAAGGTAGCGAAACAGAAACTTTGCAGCGTCCCAGGCGACCTTCCGAGGGCGAGCGCTGTGTCGAGCGAGCTGACTCACGGCGAAACTTATGTCTGGACGTGTAACACGTGCGAGGTACAGGAGCGCACCTACTGCCTCGCGATAAGGCATTCGCCGCATCATTAAAACTTCCTCGCGCGTGGGGCCATCAGGACATTCGTTCAGGCGCGTGTTCGGAACCATGTGCGCTGCGGTCGAGCGCCGTCCATTGCAAATCGGTGTAGCACTTCATTCATGTAGGCTTCTTGCCATAGCAGCACGGTTGAAGGTCCCGGGCGCTCGACCCGCATGCCGAGAAACTGATCGGGTTCTCCTAAGTCCTTGATGCCGTACTTCTCCTTCAGGCTAGAGATTAGGTGGTTTACTCGGGTCTCGTTGGTATGAGCGACGAGCAAATCGTCGACGTACAGGCACACGAGTAACAGTGAGTTCTCGACGTACGCAAAGTACAGGCAGGCGTCAACCTCGGTAGGTTGCAACCCGTAGCTGCACAAGAACGCATCTATCTCGATATTCCACTCGCGCCCCCCCCCCTGCCTGAGCCCGTAAAGGGCCTTGCGCAGTCGCCACACCATTCCTTCTTGACCGGCTCGAGCGAAGCCGTCCACAGGCTTCATGTAGATGACTTCCGGGAGCTCGGCCTTCACGTAGGCCGACGGAACATCACCTTGGCGCACAACCAACTGGTATTTGGCTACCAGTACGAAGAATATTCGAACGGTGTTGAGCGTAGCGACGGGGGCGTAGGTCTCGGTGAGTCGATCAGGAACCGCTGTCGGTCTCCGCGGGCGCAGAGACGAGCTTTAACTCTCACGATCTCGCCTCGCGCACCGGTTTTCAGTCGGAACTGGATAGTGTGGTCAAGCACGGCTGTATTTGGCGGAGCATCGACCCACTCAAAAGTGCCGTTCTCGAAGAGCGCCTGCACTCCTCCGATATTGCGCGATTCCACTCGGCCCACTGCGGCGACCGACGCGCTTCCGCGATATTCAGTGGCTCTCGTAGGACTTATCCCAGGACGGCAAAGGCTGCTGCCTGTGTCACTGATTGGCTTGCAATTGGCTTGGACCGGCGTCTAGCCGTCGACACGACACGTGCTCGGCCTCCTGAGCGCGGGGACCGTCGTCATCGACAACTGCGAAGTCATTTGGATCCTCCTCCCTCACGTCGCGCAGCTCGTGGAACATTCGGGCGATTAATCGGGCGTCGTTGGCTTCGATCACCGGCGAGCCTGGACCTGGGAACCACACTTTGTATCCCTTGACTTCGTCCGTGCACCCTACGAAGGCGCCTAATTCGCCACGCGGGTTTGTGAACCGCCGATATTTGATGCAAATTTCTTCCGGGATGCGGGCCGTCACGGCTTGACCGAAGATGGGAACCTTGCTCATGTCTGGCCGTCGCTTAAAAATCTTTTTATGCGGATTGATCACTTCTCCACGTTTCGTTATTCGGTTTCTCATAAATGCAGCGTGCCTGAGGGCGTCAGCCCACTTGCTGTGCAGCATGCCGGAGTCGGCGAGCAAAGCGGAAGCCATTTCTGTCACCGTGTGCACCGCTCGCTCCGCCACTCAGTTTTGGTAAGAGCTGTAGCGCGCAGTGTGTTCTTGCGCGATATCTTGGCTTTGCACGAGGCGTCGGGAGTCTCTGTTGAGAAACTCAGTTCCTACGTCGGTTCTGATTATCTTGATCTCTGACGCCGGGACTGCTACCTGTCGCTCGATTAGCTTCAGGAACACCTTCATCTTTGACGTTGCCTCAGACTTTTCCTTCAGCGGATAGACTTGCAGGAACCCGCGCCACGATATCACCATGAAGAATCGGTGTCCTTCCCGAGACTTGGCGACTGGTCCGCTCAGGTCTGCATGCACGATGCTTTCAGCCACTTCAGCACTGCTGGTTCGTTTCTTCGGAGGTGCTCGAGTGGTGGCCTTAGTCAGTGCGCACACGATGCATGTTGGGGTTTTTGCGCTCTTGGCTATGCGCAGTCCTTTGACGACCTTGTTCTTAGCCATTGACTTCAGTGTTTTAAGGCCGATATGACCGTACCGTCGGTGCCATGACTCAAGATCGGTGCCAAGCACAGACAGCGCTGCCGCCACGCGCAGTTCTTCATCAGTGTGCACCTGTTGCACCGTCACCAGCGGGTATACGCCCTTGACCTCGCGCGCAATACAGGCAACTTTGCGGTGCCTCCCTCTCAACACGGAACAGCCTTCTGGTGTGAAGACGATTTCGTGGCCCGTGCGAATGAGGGTGGAGATGGACATCAACGTGCGCGGAAAATTGCGAACGAAGTATACGTTTTCCAACACGAAATCTCGCACGACGCATGCGCCCTTCCCATCGTCCACCAATGCTTCGATCTTGAGGTCGCCTACGACGGTGGCCACCACCGTGTGTCCGTCCGCGACTCGAGCTACCAGTGGTCGGCACTCTCGCTTATTTTTGAGTTCGTCGAATTGGCCGGTCAGGTGGTGTGACGCGCCCGAGTCTAGCAGTATCGGGCTCCACCTGACGCCTTCCCTTCACTCGTCGTCTTCATTTTCGTTGTCGTCTACGTCGGCTCCCTCGGTTTCCACCTCCTCGTCTTCCTCCGAGTTGTTCGCGTCCGCAAACTGCGCTGACGCCTCCTTGCTGCCCTCGTCGGTAGGCTTGTTCCGCAGGTATTTGCGATGGAAGGCCGCCGTGTGGCTTTCACCGCCGCATTCGAAGCACACAATACCGGGTTTTCCAGCGAAGGTGCCGGGGTTCTTCGGCTACTTCTTTCGCTCGACCACCGCCGCGTTGGCCTCTGCCGCTCGCTTCTTGCCGGTTTCGGGCTTCTTTGTGCCTTGGGCCTGGGCGATGGGGTTCGTGTCTTCGCCTTGGTCTTGGTCTTCGCTTCAGCGCTCGTAGCCTGTGATTTCGCCTTATTCTTTGTCCGATCCGGCAGCTGGCCGTCGGACCCGGCCTTGCGTGAGAGCACTTCGATCACCGCCTGCAATTCTCGCTCCGGGTCCTCTCACGAGGGTTCGCCTTGCAGTGGGGGCAGTTGAGGTGTTGGAATTCGACCGGGCACGGAAAGCTCTGCGCCGAGGTCTAACGGTGTTGAACCTTCGGGTGAAATGCCATCGAACCTCCTGATTGGCCCGGATTGACAAGATTCACATTTACCGCGTTTGAGTGACAGGTATTCAGAGGGCTCAGTCGGTCCTAATACAAAACCGGCTGAGTACTCTGAGTAGTCAGTATTGCGAGGAGTGTTTTAAACACTCGGATTAGTGGCGGGCACACTATTAGTACTTAGCCCGAGTCGGCGGTCGCGAGATTTGCCGAAGGCTCTGTTCACACTTGATATTTGTATTGGGATCTAGGATTAGATACATATGGGGCTACAGAACCCCTAATTATTAAATCAGAGCAGAATTCCCCCCCAAGGCAATAAGGGTCAAGTCCGTCCACGGTAAGCCTAGCTAGCTAGCTGTGGAGCCTGGATACACCCGGCCTCGGTGGGTTAATGGCTGCCGGTGAACTCAAAGTGCATTGACTGAGAGTTCATCTTGGTAAGGCCAAGAGAGAGAAGTGGCCGAGTGTTGAGGCAGAGAGAGGCCTCTGAGTGTATTTGCTGGGCGTGAGGCAGAGCCCCCCAGCGTACCTGGACTTTTGCCGAGGGTTTCCTTCGGCTCCCCTGTACAAGGTCTTGACTGACCCGGTACCCTTCCTAACTGAGGGACCACAGCGGGGTAGCGTGAAAACGCGAACCAAAGTGCATCCGAACCCCCGCTCGTGGTTCGTGGTGCACATTTGAGGGTACACATACCTAACCGACAGTGCACAGAGGCATCGTCCAGCCCGGTGTAAGGGATCGGATCTGGTCTTCAGATTTTATCCCAACAAAACTCAACAGACCTTTCGGGGAAGGGAGAGTGTTGCTGGTAGGGCTCGTTCCTATACGGAACGGGGACTTTCGTTGTGATCCTACACGACACTAACACAAACTTCCCAGATGTGCTTTTTGCTAAAGCTTCCGCCATCGCTTTGAATCCGGCTGACTTGGGTGACTGCTCACCCATTAACGTTTTTTTCGAGACACCAAAACATCGCTCAAAATTGGGAGGATGCTCCAGCCAAAACACCATGGCAAGAAAATGCTCGGTCTTCATATGCTGATTCTTCGTCATCTTCACTCTCTCACGCTTTTTTATGACAGGCGCTATCGATGAGCCTTTAGGAGCGGTCAAAGGGAATCCGCCAGCTTCCCTGCCAGGGACACTGGTGGATTTCGGCAAGATACCTTGTCCGAATTAGACAGTGTACCACGGCCGATTTGACCCCGGTACCACAGTGTGAAATCCAAGCGTATTTTTTGGGCGGATTTTTCTTATTTTGAAACCCCCTAATATGCATCAGCCCCCTATTGGGTGGCTGCTGGCACACCAACCCCGTGTACCCATGTGCGTAGCACATAACTAGTCTCTATCACACCAGGGGAAGAGTGACATGGCACTCTTTCATGTAACCCCGTTACATGAGGTATGCAAATTGGCGTAAGTACTGTACAATAGCTATGTTACTACATGTATTGTGCCTTTCGGGTATTCTGCCGCCGTAACTCTGGCATAACTCTATCCGGTACCCTGACATAAAACTCAGTGCTAATAAATAATAAATAATTCAATTCTAATTAGCGGTATGCCAGTGTTAAAAAAGGGATAATTCACGACGTCGCATGGCCAACCGCCCTCACTCTAAGAAAGGTAAGCTCCCCAGTCGCCTCATCCCCCAGCAGCAGCCTATCGCTGCCGCTGCGCGAACGCTTCGAGCTCGAAGCGTCCGAGTTGTCCTCACGAGGACGACGGGATCCCACACTCGGGTCCACACGTGTTGAAGACGAGGTTCCCTCGTCTTCTTCCTCTCCGTCCTCCATGTCGGCATCACTGCCGACATCGAATAGAGCTTCGAGCTCATCGCGGGGTGGGATATCAAGAGCTAACTAACGGGGCATCGACTTTGCTGTAGTTGCTGCCGCTCATGCACAGAACCCACCAGTGGCTGCTTGCGAGACGGGACGACCCGCTGTGATCTGAGCTGTAAGTGACATTGGTATTGGTGGTAGCTGTGGTTAAGCGCATTCTAATTTGTGTTGAGCTTGCTTTCCGTGGTGTTTTAGCGTTTATTTAGAAGCACTTTCCCTTTGCTAGTTTCCTGCAGCACCAAATCACGTATCGAAAACACTTAAATGGAGGAGGCGGAGCTGCCACCACCACTCCACACACCTGGCGGACAACTACCGTGAGTGCGCTGTTCTATATCTTGTGCATTCACATAGTCATATGACTTAGAGCTAATTAAGCGTCTGTAGCACAAGCAACGGGGCTCTCGCCTCGAGATAACGGCAACGATACAACAGCCGCCGAGTTGCATGCATACTTTCTAAGGACATCCCTGCCGTCCTTTAAAGTTTCACCTATAAACTGTGAAAAGACCGCAGCACGATGAAACCCCTCAATTTCAGCAGTTACACATTCGTGGGCTCGCTTAGTAAGTATTTTCTGGTAATATTGAGGTCAACACGGAGTACACCGACTAAGTGTAGGAGTAGAACTATTTAGTGAATCTCCAAAACGATCCTTCGTTGCCTGTTGGAGTTACTCTAGAA
>BSXT01000578.1:0-19716 GCA_030267785.1 Phytophthora fragariaefolia | reverse complement strand
GTGGGCCACATGCAGTGTGGTCACCATTCATAGTAGGAAGCACTACTATTGGCAGAAAGCAACAGATATCTGCCAATAAGGAGCATGCATTAGGACAGAGATTCTGCCAACCACTCGTTGGCAGATTCTCTCTTTATAGATATCAGTTTTAGGAGGCAAAGCCGAAGTTAACATTTCAAATTCAGTTCTCATTTCTACCAAAAAGGGTTATTAATACTTCTTTATTTAGGTTAACTATACTTACAGGGTTAAGTATACTTAATCTAATATAAATAAACCTACGCTTCCTCCTACACGTCGCGCACACATGTAAGCTAAAGTAGTGAGCTAAGTAAGCCCACTACATGCTTCTACTGCAAGAAGACTGGGCACAAGGAAACAGAGTGCCGCAAGAAGAAGGCCGACGAGGAACGTGGGCAAGTCGAAAGGGAGACATCCGACTACGCGTTCACGGCTACGAATGCGATGGGCAAAACTGAGTGGCTCGTCGAATCTGGTGCAAGCGTGCACATGACCAGTGTCCAGGACAAGTTCGTGTCCATGAAGGAGCTGGAGACGCTAGTCCGCATCACGATCGCGGATGGTAGGAAGATCGACGCCGTTGCGATGGGCACCGTCGGATTGAAGCTGATGGATGGAACGTCTGTCACGCTGTCGGATGTTCTCTACATCCCTGAAGTTGAAGGAAGCCTCATCTCGGTGGCGAAGCTGGCCGAGAAGGACGTCGTTGCGCAGTCCAGCAAAGACAAGTGTGTCTTTCGCTATGGCGGTGCTACGGTCATGGAGCAAAGCGCTGTGAAAATGTCTACAAGTTGAAGACAGTGGGGGACGAGGTGTGTCGTACGGTGACGACGTCTCGTAAGGAGCCCTGGGTGCTGGTACACGCACCCCTAGGCCACATCCTTTTCAAGCGCTATGAACAGCTATTGACCATGGCAGATGGAGTGTCCCGTATCACGGAAGGTGTCGCGAGTGATGACGTCTGCGCGGGCTGCTGCATGGACAAGATGAGAGCTGACGACTATCCCCGACACCCGGAAAAGCTCGTCAAAAGTACAGGGGTGCTTGACCTGGTGCACACGGATGTAATGGGTCCGAGGCAGACCAGAACGCCCGGTGGCTGCACATTTGGGGTAATCTTCATTGACGATTATTCACGCCATGTGACCGTCTATTTCATGAAGGCAAAATCGGAAGTGCTGCCCAAGTTCAAGATCTACAAGGCAGCAATGGAGAACGCAACAGGCAAGACGATCAAGCGACTACGTTCACAATGGCGGTGAGTACACGGACAAGTTGTTCAAGGCCTACCTGAACCGCAATGGCATCAAACATGAGAAGACGGTGACATACACGCCTCAGCAGAATGGTCTGGCTGAGCGGATGAACCGGAGCCTGGTGGAGATGGCACGTCGCATGCTTTACCGTGAAGGCATCGACAAGAAATGGTGGGCAGAATCGGTCAACACCGCTGCGTGGATTATCAACCGGATCCCCAATTCGGTGAACATCAAAACACCATACGAGATTGTGAACAAGGCCAAGCCACAACTCAAGCACTTCAAGGTTTTCGGATCTCTAGGCTACGCGCATATCGCGGATGCGAAGCGTCGAAAACAGGATGCCAAGGCCTTTAGGTGCCGTTTTCTAGGCTACGAGGATGGAGTCAAGGGATATCGCGTGCTCAACGTGGCTACAGGCTAGGTGCAAATTGTGCGCGCAGTGAAGTTCAAGGAAACGACTAGTACGGGCAACGTGATGGTCAGACAAAAGTCAGAAGACAACGAATGCGCTGCTAAGGAGCCAAGCCATGGTGGACAACAGCCATGGGAACAGAAGCCAATGATTCCGACCGTCGTGACCAGTGGTGACGTGATCTCACTTCAACGTGATGCGGGTGTACACGGTGCAATTGTACCGTATGAATCGACCCACCCCATGAATACCAGGTCAAGTTCTCGCCCCATTGAGGAGACAACAGATCCAGAGGAGGCTGGAGCGCGTAAGAAACAAGTGGTGGCATCGTCGACGACAGGAACTACCAAGCGACAGCGAAAGGTGCAAGGCAGAGTACCCGCGGATGACGACCAGCTCACCATTGAAGGCGGACAAGCAATGGCCGCAACTGAGGACGTCCCGAAGACGTACCAAGAAGCTACCGCTAGCGCAGACCACGATGAATGGAAGAAGGCGATGAAAAGCGAGTTGAACTCACTCGTCGCCAACACGACATGAAGCTGGTACCAAGACCGTCTCACCAGCGCCCGATTTGCTGCCGCTGGGTGTTCGCATTGAAGCGAAACGAGAAAGGGCATCTGGTTCGTCACAACGCTCGACTCGTTGCCAAGGGATATTCACAGCGACAGGGTGTGGACTACGAGGAGACTCACCTGTCGCCTACCTCAACTCAATTCGTACCATGCTGGTGAAATGCGGTGCGGACGGAATGGAGATCGAGCGATGCGACGTCGACACATCGTTCCTGTACGGGAAGCCGGAAGAAGAGATCTACATGGAGCTACCGGAAGGTCTTCGGGAGCTGCTGGAATTGGCTGAAGCTAAAGGTGAAGACGACGTCGTCTGCATGTTGCTCCAGAGTTTGTATGGACTCAAGCAGGCATCGCGGGTATGGAACGAAACGATCGACAAGCACCTCAAAAGCGTGGGATTCAAGCCTGCTGACGCCGACCCTTGTGTCTACACAAGAGGCGAGGGTGAAGAAGAATGCATCGTGTGTCTCTACGTGGCCGACATGCTGATCGCATCAAGACAGAAAACTGTGATCGCGTCCGTGAAGGCTGGAATAGCGGAGAAGTTCCGGATCAAGGACTTGGGAAAGGCTCGTTTCATTCTCGGCATCGAGATCGACTACGACATGGAACGAAGAACGTTGGTCATCAGTCAGGAAGCCGATACCGAGTCAATCATCAAGAAGTTTGGCCAAGAGAATGCGAAACCGTGCCTAACACCACTGGAACCAGGTGTGGATTTGACCAGGGCGGACGAGCCCCAGACCGAAGATGACAAGGTCAAGATGAAGGCGAAGCCTGATCGGTCGCTTGTGGGAAGCCTGATGTACCTGGCGTGTGGAACGCGACCTGACATTTCGGTTGCAGTCGCCAAACTCAGCCGTTTTCTGGAGAACCCCGGAGAAAACCATTGGGACGCTGGTATCAAGGTAGTGCGCTACCTGCTGAAGACCAAGGATGTAGGCATCGTGTACGATGGATCACTGGGAACGGAGCTTGAAGCCTACTCCGATGCGGACTGGGCTGGCAATCGTGACGACCGACGCTCGGTGAGCGGGATGATGCTCATGATGTGTGGTGCTCCTGTGGTGTGGCGTTCAACATTCCAGAAAACCGTTGCGCTAAGTTCCACCAAGGCCGAGTACATGGTGCTAAGTGACTGTGTCAAGGAGTGCATCTGGATGCGTCGTCTACTCAAGGACATGGGTGTTGATCAAGTGGGGGCTACAGTGATATACGAGGGCAACCAAGGGGCGATGGCGCTGCAAAGAACGTCGGCTACCAAGCGCGCACGAAGCACATCGACATTCGCTACCACTTCATTCGTGAGAAGGTGGCAAGCAGCGATGTTGAACTGGTCTACGTGGAGTCCAAGAACCAACTAGCGGACTATCTAACCAAGGGTCTACTTTTCGCTACCTGATGATGGCCAGCAAAGTCGGACCCAAGCTCGAGACATGGAATTGAGTGGGGGTGTTGTGATTGCACTTTGCTGTCACTTCGGCTGGATCCCTACCGCGAGGCACGCGCTCGGAGCACGCGTTTAGCGCGTGACAGACGCGTGGCCTGAGTGGGTATATTATTTGAAGTGGGCCGAATGGTGCGATCTCATTGGAGGATCATTGATGATTGGCATGGTTAATGCAGGGACGGCGTGCGCTGATTAGATGAGAGGGCCGTGATTATGATTACCGTTTCCGATACATCAAGCGTTTCCGTTACATCAAGCGTTTCCGTTACAACAAGCGTTTCCGTTACATCAAGCGTTTCCGTTACATCAAGCGTTTCCGTTACATGTGGCACGCAGTGAAGCTACAGGAGGAAGTAGGATAGAGGTAGTAGAACAAGACAAGACCAACTAACTCAATCAAACTCAGTTTCGGATTTCCTTCCTACTCCTCACGTCGAGTCCCAAGCTACGTCTGCACTCGCAAGATAGCCCCGTCACCCCAGGAGGCACGTACACCACGCTGGTGTGCGTGTGGTCCACGAGTCGAGTCCAGAAGGACTCTATCTTATGCGTCTTGAGGCTATCAAGAGCCAAGACGCTGGGTCCTCGAATATCGGGGGGCCACACTTTGTCAATCCACTCTTTCATTACCTTCTTGTCGCAATACGCCTTGGCCTGAACCGTATAGTAGCCTCTGACCCAGTCGTAGTGCTTATCCTCCTTCGGCTCCTCCTGGACTACCGCTCCTGGTGTCCCTGCATACACGACCATCGATCGCAGCTTATGACCTGTCGCAGAGGCACACAGGAAGACCGAGGCTCGGAAGGAGTTAGGCGTCGTCGCTACAACAAAACGTAACAGGGATTTCGCCTTTCATTGATTTTGTCGCCATATTAAGCTTTCTTAAACGGCTTGGTGGGTGGTTAGGGTTACTCTAATCTTAGACCGGTAAGAAGCAAAACGGACAATAGCTGCCCGCATTATTGCCACTTCCGGATCAAGCGATGGAATGGAGGAACTAGGACAACAGCAGCAGTACGCTTCATCCGAATCCCTCTTTCAGATGCTGAGAGTGAAGGCGCTCACATTTTGCAGGTTCGATGCTGTTTGAAAATCAAGAAAGGGGAAGCGCAGACTAGATGCCGTTATAAGGGACGCGTTGTTAAGTTCGACTTCGTGGTCAACGACGGGTATGCAGTGTCGAGAGCAAAGTTGCGTCCAAGTTTGAGTCTTTAATACGAAAGACACTGGAAGCGACAACTACTATTTATGTGAAACCATACAACGGTGCCGCTCAAAAGGTATTTGAGCCAGTCAAAAGCAACGACGAAGAGCAGAATCAGCAGATCAGGAGAATCTGGCGGTGTGCTCGACGTCGTAAAGAAGGTCGCACCAGGCATATGAGAGGGGCTAAATACTTCTGCATCACCACAGAGTGTATTCGAAATGCTCTCGCGTACTGTGACCCCCAATATGTCGAATCAAGAAGCCGTGACGCGGTTAAAATGTACATATTTCGTTTCTTACGCCGCAACCGACTCACATACCGACGCATCACGCACCGGGGCCGAGTAACGCGGCCTGAAATGCAGGTAAAACATATTTTGGAAATGGATTTTGCTGTTTTACTAACTAGTCATTAGATTGTTGCTGATCGTTTCTCGTAGTCAATGCTGCATCACATGGAAAGCGCTGCTTTTTTCCTATTGGGGTGCCAGATCGATATAACTACGTCTTCAACATGGACCAGACATCGGTGTGCGTGAATATGAATCCACACAGTACGATTGAGTTGGTTGAAGCTCGAACGGTGCATGTTTTTCAATGTGAGTGAATTAATGTGATTAATAAGATTAAATTAATTTGTATTGTGCATTTCCCTCACTTTGTCGTTCTTAAACCAGGAATAAGCCGTAAGAGATTAGGGTACCACATTACCTTTATTAAGGCGGTGCTGAAGATAAGCCCAGATAAGAAGCGAAATAGCTCAGGACCTGAAGCCGTTTAAGACAGAAACCCCGAATGTCGTCGACCTCGGCGACATTCGGGATTTTGCTATTATGACGTAATCGTAGGATTTACGATGGAGAACGATTGTTCAACTGTACGCATACGACGTTCCTGTTCGGATGGTATCTGTCGTGGTGGGCATCACGGTGCGGACACTCCAACGGTGGCTACGCCATTTCCAGAAAACAGGAAACGTGGACATTAAGCTTAGAGAGAAGCAGCGTTCGTCTCGATGGCCTCGTGAAGTTCTCAGCTTTGTTGGTGACTACGTAAAGCTGCATCCATGCTTTGACTTTGAAGAAATAAAAGAAGCGTTTACGAAAAACTTCCCTGATCTTGAGAATGTATCGGACGCTACGGTATGTCGGGTACTGCGTTTTGCCTTGGATCCGTCCAGGAAGAAGCTAACCAAGCGCGCGCGGGAATGCGTTCCGGAGGAAAGGAAACAAAACATTGAACGGTTAGCACCATTTTATTCGAGCCCAGATCAGGTTGTTTTCGCCGATGAGACCACGAAAGATGGACGGTCAATGCTGCGCACACACGCATGGTCACCTCGGGGCAGCCTGCAATTGTATCACTTCCGTTTTCAGGTGGAAAAGGGGTACCATTACTTGGTGCGACTGATGTGACGGGATTTTTTGCTTGGGGTCATGTAGAACACACATTCACTCGATCATCTTTTCATGAGGTACTGCGTACAAAGATTTTACCCTATCTAAATCCGTGGCCACTACCCCGATCGATCCTGATTTTGGATAATGCCTGAATTCATATGTACCGCGCAATTCAAGATCTTGTTCATTCGGCTGGCGCTCTCCTCTTTTTGCTCCCGCCATATTCCCCCGAATTAGGTGCAGTTTGGACGTTTAAAACGTTGGATCCAGAAGCATGCAAACGTGGCGTTTAGAGAAAATCCCACTGCCGTTCTGCAAGTAGCGATGCTTATGTGTACGAAAGGCATCGATGATGTAGGATTAAATCTATATAGACACTGTGGCTACAGTGACCACTGTCATACACTAAAATGAAAACCTATCATCCTCCTTGTGCTCTTCGTCATCAATATCGGCGCTCGCAGATAACGGAGACCCAACCGGTTCATGACCAGTCGTGCAAAACCGGGGACGCAAGTTCCAATCCGGAAGCCCTAGAATGCGGCGTAAGTCACGAATGTTCTCGCGAGCAGGAACTTCGTTGTGGAGCATGATGTGAATAAGCGGGTAAGCCTCGCTGTGTCTTTCTACCGCAGCAACCGCCCTTTCATCAATCATTCGTTGCTGCTCGTCCATATACTGGAGTTGTCGAAATGTTGTACTCGTCGGGACTTCAAGAGGATGATGCTGGGGTAACCTTGCCTGGGTTGTCGCCATATACAGGGTTGTCGCTCGCCCCGCTGAAACTTGCTGTTCGCGCAAAAACGCAGCTACACGAGGAAGTTGTTCTTGGATACGCAGCTGGGTTGCGCGCCTTATGGTCGTCGTAGGAGGAGTTCTTGGGATGTAAACAAACAATTCCAACTCGAAGTTAATCCAGCCGAGTAAGCTAACAACAAAATCAGTTAGCAACATATTAAGACCACTCATTACAGGATCTTCGTAGCCTTACCGTTTTTCGTTCTCCGGAGATACTGCTGCTACCTGAACCTTAGTGCCTATGAAGACAGCTTTCGGGTGGCGGTCTGTAGAGCCTCCAGCTGTTGTCTCCAACGCCATATTGTTACTCGTGTGACCCCGTAGGACTTAGCGATTGCTTTGATCGATTCACCGCAGTCTACGCGCTCTAGAGCACACAGTTTATCAGTATTCTTTGTACTGTACTTCGTGCCCCCTGTCATCGGAGAGATGACGGAATGAATGGTCACTCGCTCAGTAGGAAATACCCCCATGTTGACAGCGGGGAACTTTTTACGCAACTTTTTACATAACCAAAATTACGTTTTACGACGTTACATGATCTCCGTGATTTGCGGTGGTGTAGTGTAAGTTGGTTTCTGGAGTAAACCTGTGGGCCACAAAACCGTTGCTAAGTGGATCGGTACAAATTTTGTGCGTGCACGGCAATTTTAATCTTGATCCAGATGTGTTGTTTTAACCCTGGCAATATTTTTGAACAATCGCCCCAAGTGTCCAAATTTGTGAATCCCACGAAAATTTGGACACTTGCGACGATTGTTCAAATTGCAACAAAAACGACCAACCGTTCTGATTGGACAAAATCTGCTCTCACGCAGAAGTTACCTTGGCGTTGAGCGCACTGCAGATCTCACGCAAACACAAGACACACCAGCGATATATAACGACTGGCGTCTCTGAGCTGGAGGTATGTAGGTGCTCGAATAGTGTTGATTGTACTTTAGACTCACGGACGCAGATGCTAATACTTCGTTGCCCCAGGTATCAGCCTGAAACATGGAGGTGGCTGACTCTTATCAGCACGCCCATCCTAATACAGTATATCACTGTTTGTATGGGTATTACTGTCTTGGGTACACGCGCAAGGAGCACGCACAAATCTACCACAAAGCGCTGAGTACGATTAGTAACTCGATAACTGTTTACGAGCAAACTGGGACATATCGGCACGCTCAGAAGACTGCAGCTTGCTAATACACTGTCTCGCACAGGCAGTGGCTTTGCGAGTTCTACACAAAGCAGTCTCTAGCGTATTTGAATGAAGCACAGGAGGCTTTCAAACGTGCTTACAATCTATCGGTTTCTAAGTCTACTGTTTGGCTGATCATTCACGAATGCGGCTTGACACGAAAAGTTTTGGAGCGGCGTGCGATGCACATCAAGGAGAAAGACGTATTTTGTTTCGTTAAGGAGTTGAGCTAAATAAATTGGTGTCACTACAATCTCGTCTTCTTGGACGATGTGTCATTTGATAACCGCGGCATGGTGAGCAAACGAGGGTACGCACTATGGAGCAGATTATTGCCATCAAAGGAGACTATCAGCGGAAGCCAAGGATTGCTGTCCTGGTGATCCGGTGGTATCTGATCCCCGGAAGTCCCGCCTCGCAAAGATCCAGCAGCTGCCGAAGTTCAAGCAGCTGCCGCACGTGGAGGCCTCGAGGATGTGAGGCCAGGAGTGTCCCCCCCCCCTCGGAGCTTGTAGGACACTGACACACAGACACAGAGAACACAGCGACACAGTAAGAGTCTAATGCCAGTTTGGGATTGGCACAGCTTGTGCAATCTGAGCAGTCAGATCAAAGTCGACTTTAGTTACTGTGCTGCGCAGGCGCAGACTCCGCGTGACACGAAGACACGCGTGACAAGATGGCCGACTCGGACGAGCGGCTGGCCGAACGGATGGCGGCGATGCGGCTGGACAGCGCACCGTCCCCCTCGCGTCCGGCAGACCTGGAGATCCTGATCCCCAACCCCTTCGAGCGCAGAGACGACGAAGGTCACGGTGCGAGTGACGCCGAGATGCCTACGGCGAGCCCGAGGCAAGGACCAAGGGATGGAAGGATTGCGGCGGCGCCGGCGCTGCCGCAGCCCCCGATGTACTCGGGGCGCACCATGCAAGATCGGCGCGACTTAATGTACAAGTTCGAGGGCTACTTGGTGAAGGTGAACGCGCTGCAGACGGAGTGGACAGCAGCGCTGGTCATGCCCGTCAGCGCGCGTATCGAGACAGATACGCGGCGCATGATCGCTCGCTGGGAGTTCAGCGGAGCCTCGCCCGAGACGATCACGGAGGAGCAGTGGAAGGACTACTTTCGCCAGGCTCTGGTGCCTACCTTCGTAGACTACGCGTCGATCGACACGGCTATGAAGTCCCTCAAGATGCAGACTAAGTGGCCGGAGCCTGAGAGTCGAATGATGCATTTGCAGGCCGACATGGAGGCCATCCTCAACCGCTTCAACGTCACGGACCTGGCGTTCAAGCACGAGCAGTGCCGCCTGGTTGGCTACCTGACGAAGGCTCTCGAACCTGTGAGCTCCCGGAAAGTCGTGGCGCCCAAGCTGACGCTGCAGGAGTTCAAGTCGTTGAAGAACGACGCCATCGGTTTCTGCAAGTACGTCGTGGAGCTCATGCGGGGCTTTATGACCTGGGAACAGGCAGCCGAAGCTGCTGCGCGCTTCAACACTAGCAGCTCTGGCGGGCGGGGCGGCGGTCGTATCAGCGCTTCCCACTCTGGCGGGCGAAGCGGCGGAGGTCGTGGCGGTGGTGATGCAAGCGCCGGGCAGTCCGGTGGTAGTGGTCAAGCCGGTGGTGATGGCAATAATCGGACCGGCGGACGTAGCAACGGCGGGCGTGGAGGGGGCCGGAGTGGACGTGGAGGTGCAGGTGGTCGTGGTGGCGGAGCTGGAGGCCCGCCTGTTGGACAAGGAGGGCCTGAAGGCGGCGCACGTCCTCGCGGCGCCTGCCTCAAGTGTGGCTTGACCCAGCATCAAGTCCTGGGCTGCCCAGACCCAACTCGGCGAGGCCGAACGCCTGCTGGTGGAACTGCGCGCGCGGCGTGCGGTTCCTACAACTACCTTGCGTCGAGTCGGGACGGTGGCCGAGCCTGGCCATGAAGCTACGGCAACGAAAGAGCCATCAGGCGCCGTTGAAGCGCGAGTGGATGGACTGGAAGTCCACGCTCTCCTCCTCGATACGGGGGCCGACGAGTCGTTGGTCACCCAGGGCGTCGTGGACGCCATCAAGGCCCGCGGAGTACCGGTATTCTTGGCGGACATTCCGACGCGCAAATTGTCGCCGATCGGAGGCAAGGACTTCGTCGTCCATCAGGCAGTAACGTTCCGCGAGGTTGAGTTAGCCACGCCGGCCAGACCCTTGATTCTAAGGAACTTGGCCTGCCTGGTGGAGGACAGCAACACGTCGCTGGACTTCACGCTGGGACAAGCCATCATGACTGTGTTCGGCTACTCGGCCGACGAGCCGCTTGTGCGTGCCCGAGGCACTAAGTCGGAGTGAGAGCTTGGTGACAAAGAGCAAGTGGGGGACGACGACGAGACAACGCCGCTCCAGCGCATGCGCTGGATGCAGACGCGCGTGAGGGACATCGCGTTGGATACGATGGCCCTCAAAGAACTTGTGGACAACACGGCGCCTACCGACCAGGACTGGGGTGGTAGCGACACGGTGCACGGTGACACAGGCTCGCCGGAGACTATCCTCAAGACGAAGAACCTCACACCCGCTTATTGGCAGTTGCCTCTGTCCTCAGGTGGGGTCCAAGTGTTGGCCTTCAAGACGCCTGACGGCTATTCGCATTTGAGTCACATGCCAGCAGGAGCTCACGCGACGGCCACCGAGAACGCCGACGCTTTAGAGAGACACGAGACCCGCACAGCGTTGCCATCGCTGCGGGTGCATGACTCCTCAGCCGTGCACGACATGTTAGGCTCGAAGCTCGCGGCGGCGCGAGCGAAGGGTCTGTCCGCGAAGGGGGTCAAGCGACTGCACGAGATCCTGCTGCGACGCCAGGACAGCTTTCGTCTGGAGTTTGCGACCCGCCGGTGAAAGTGGCGCCGCTGCAAGTGCGCGTGAAGGTCAACGCACAGCCCACGAAGGCGCACCCAAGGCGCTATTCACCGGACGACAGGACGTTTCTTGACCGCCACACGGCCAAGCTGCTGGAGTTCGGGCTGGTGTTTCTGAACCACCGCTCCCGTTGGGCATCTGCGCCTCGGATTGTCCGCAAGAAGGAGCAGGACTCGGATCCGACGGCCGACCCACGAATGACGATTGACACCAGAGGCGTCAACGAGCGCACGGAGGCCATGCCGTGGCCCATGCTCGTGCTGGAGATCGTCCTTGGTGCCTTGGAAGGAGCCAAGGTGTTCTTTGCCCTGGACTGGTTCCGGGGGTATTGGCAGTTGCCGCTGCACGAAGACTCGCAGGGGTTCTTCACCTTCATCACCCACCGCGGTATGTACACGCTGACGCGCGTGCCGATGGGCGCCACCGACGCTGTGGCATACGGCCAGGGAGTGGTCGAAGAGAACTTCGGCGACCTGTTGGGCAACGGCATCCTAGCGTGGCTAGATGACATCCTGGGCTACGCCGAGTCCGAGGACGAGCTGCTGCAACTGCTGGACCAGGTGCTGGTCAGGTGCGAGGCCTACGGGCTAAAGCTGCATGCTAAGAAGTGTGACTTCTTCGAGATTGAAGTCAAATGGTGCGGTAAGATGGTGTCCGCCGCTGGCGTACGCCACCGCCCCGACCGCGTGCAAGGACTTGTGGAGATGCAGCCGCCGCAGACGGCTAACGAGCTGCAACAATTCATGTGCGCCGTGAATTGGATGCGCCAGAGCATTCCAGAGTACAATCGACTGACAGCCAGCCTGTATGCCGTGCTGGAGCAGGCGATGAAGGCAGCCGGGTCGCGGAAGAAGGCAAACTAGCCAAGTTCCCGTTGGATCAGATCGGCTGGGGTGACCAGCAGCTCACTGAACTTGCCGCTGTGAAACCCGCGTTGCTGAAGATGGTACCGCGGGCACACCCGAGCCCGACAGCTGAGGTGTGCCTGTATACCGACGCTAGCCAGGACTCGTGGGGAGCCGTGGCTACGCAGTTGGAGCCTGGTGAGGTCCAGCTACCATTGGAGCAGCAGCACCACAGCCCCTGGCATTCCTAAGTGGGCGCTTTGTGGGCGCGTTGATCGGCTGGCCGACGATCGAGAAGGACGCGTACGCCATTGTGGAGGCGACGCGCAGGCTGGAGTACTTGCTTCTCCATCCTGGTGGTTTCCGTCTGTATACGGTCCACCGCAACCTCGTCTACATCTTCGCACCGTACGGGCCCGACACTGCGATGGCTCGCTATCAGGCAGAAAAGTTGCAGCGATGGGCGCTGTCACTGCTGAGCTTCACCTACGTTATTGAACACGTGCCGGGCGAGGCCAACGTGTGGGGCGACTTCCTGAGCCGCTGGGGCGCCACGAAGATACCTACGGCAGCGCCAACCGGTGCCAGGATGTCAAGACTGGCAGCTGTCGAGCGCGTCAGCCCACTCGAGGCTGTCGACTTCGTGTGGCCCAGTGAGGACGAGATCAGGGCGACCCAGCTCGCGAGAAGGGCCAAGGACACGAGCGAGCGAAGCCAGCCGCCGCTGTACTGGTCGGATGACCGGCAGCTTTTCTTGCTGGCGGACGAGCGCGTGTGGATCCCCGATGCCGCTGTGGGGCTGCAGTTACGACTAGGTGTGGTCGCGCATGCTGGTGCTGCCGGCCATCGTGGAGCCAAGACCACCGCGAAGGCACTAGAGGACCTGTTCTCGTGGCGCTCGCTGCGCAAGGACGTGGCGGTGTTCGTCAGCGAGTGCATACACTGCATGGCCACGGCGATTGGGAAGATCCCCCGGCCGCTGGGCGAGACGTTGCGGGCGACCAAGCCCAACGAGCAGCTGCACTTCGACTTCTTGTCGATGACGGAAGGCGCCGGGGGTCTGAAGTACGTCCTAGGCCTCAAGGACAACATGAGCGGCTATGTAGAGCTGGTGGCCTGTGTCCAAGCCACAAGTGATGAGGTCTACCAGTTGCTGCTGGACTGGATTAAGCGGTTCGGTGTCGTCCGACAGTGGGTCTCCGATCAAGGAGCCCACTTCCGCAACCAAGTCATCGCGGAGCTGCAGCGCGCCCTTGGGGCGCGCCACCATTTTACCACCGCCTACACACCGTGGGCCAATGGCACGGTGAAAGTGGTGAACCGAGAGGTCTTGAAGGCGGTCAAAGCGCTGTTGAGTGAGCGTCGCCTACGCGTCGAGGACTGGCCATGGGTGCTACCAGTAGTCCAGGGGGCACTGAACCAAATGCCGGCCGACAGGCTGAACGGCAAGTCGCCGCTGACAGCTTTTACAGCGCGGCCAGGTGGAGCACAGCTGGCCAGCATTCTGCACCCCCGAGAAGCGGTGACCACGACGGTCGACTGGGTCGACACCCAGGTGAGGGAGCACCTGGAGACAGTGCGTGCAGCACTAGACGGCATGCATGCTGAGATGACTGCTGCGAGTGAGAAACGCAAGCGCGCTCCTCGAGAGCGTGTAGCTCGACGCCACGGTGCCACGCTGCCTCGGTTCACAGAGGGCGACTTTGTCCTGGCCGCGACGGCCACGGGCAAAAGCGGGAACAAGCTGGCGCTGGTCTGGCGGGGACCCAAGAGGATCGTGCGGGCCCTCAACGACTACACGTTTGAGGTTCAAGACCTCATCGAGCCGTACGCAATCACAATTCGCCATGCCGCGCGGCTGCAGCTTTACCGTGAGGCTGCGCGCGGCCAGGTCGAAGAACTCACGGAGCAGGCCATTCACGGAGAAGGTGGCCACCTGGTGGAGGCCCTCAGAGCGTGTCGGCTCTGCCCCGACACGCAGCAGTGGGAATTGCAAGTGAAGTGGTTTGGGCTCGATGAAGTCAAGACCTCCTGGGAAGCCTGCTGAGGTCATCAAGGAGGACGTACCGGTCCTCTTCGCCCGTTTCGTCGATGAGAAGCCCGACGACCCCGACAGACTCCACATGCCGGCGGCCGTGGCCGAGCGGGCTAGCCGCCTGCCCACAGCCGCTCCCACGTTGCCGGTGCCGAAGAGGCGCAGCCGGAAGAAGGCAACACCCGCGGTGTAGCCGCTAGTCTACAGTGCTCACGCACCAAGATGGAGGGGGAAGCGAGTTTCTTCAAATTCAACCAGAACTGCTGCCAGGTGAGTTTCTTTCCATGCCTTCTTTTCGCCATTGCGCTGGACTCTACTATTTGCTGACGATTCTGAAATGGGCACAAAACTCGCGCGCGCCAAATCTCTAGATCTTGGAACCAACTGCTTGATCCGGTGGTATCTGATCCCCGGAAGTCCCGCCTCGCGAATATCCAGCAGCTGCCGAAGTTCAAGCAGCTGCCGCACGTGAAGGCCTCGAGGATGTGGGGCCAGGAGCGTCCCCCCCCCCTCGGAGCTTGTAGGACACAGACACACAGACACAGAGAACACAGAGACACAGTAAGAGTCTAATGCCAGTTTGGGATTGGCACAGCTTGTGCAATCTGAGCAGACAGATCACCTGGCATTCATCGGTGTTCACGGTTTGATCGACTACTACAACACGCAAGGCACTATTGACCGGGTGGATTGTTTTAAGAATTGTAGAGATTTCGCGTATTCGGTAAGTGGTAACGTTCAACATAATCGAACTCGCATTCCGTGTGGATTTTGGATGATGCATCCATATGCCGGCATCCTGAAATTGCCCACTTCCTAAGAAGTATTGAAATCGTCCCAATATTCCTGCCTGTGTAGTGCCATTGTTTTTAATCCTATCGAGTACGTATTTGGGTTTATCAAGAAGTCCTTCCAGCCGCACTACATCGAGACAAGTGGCCGCGACCTACTCCCGTTTGTCGTGAAGACGTTTGGAAGGTTCAAAGAGTTTTCAATGGCTCGAGTATTTGAGCATTGTGGGTCGAAGCTTCGGGGACATTTTGACCCTACTGGACCGATGTCAGCGGAAAGGAGGCAGGTGCCTAACGTTTTCGGACAAGCGTTCGAGAAGATCGCGTCGAAGACGATCTGGGCTTCACTGATAGACGAGCTTCATTATTGGATGTTGATGATGCCACAAGGTGCATGAAGTAGCAATTAGCTGGATGGCAGTGGATTTGCTAACTGGTACATTGACCACTACGATCATGACCGGCTGAAAGCAATACATGACATTCAAACCATTAACTAATCCCTGGTGGCTGGGCTTCAAAGCTGAAACTACTCTTGATGCTTAATGTCGCCAAGGTTAGTTATTCCTGGAAGCGAATCAATCACGTCGTCCATCGGTGGCGGGTGAATGTCTGCAAGAAATACCTCAATGGTGCTTTTACGTGACTCTAATTATGCAGCTGGCAATCGCACCCCATGCGTTTTCCAGCTTTCCTTCAAGATTCAGTTGTCTTCAATAGCCGTCTTGACGACGTCAAGCGCCAGACAGGCCGGGCGTGAAAGGCCTGACAGCTGCCGCTCATCTGGTTTGAGTAAGGTCTGAGGTGTTGGAATTCGACCGGGCGCGGAAAGCTCCGCGCCGAGGTCTAACGGTGTTGAACCTTCGGGTGAAGTGCCATCAGACCTCCTGATTGGCCCGGATAGACAAGATTCACATTTACCGCGTTTGAGTGGCAGGTGCTTAGAGGGCTCAGTTGGTTCTAATACAAAACCGACTGAGCACTCTGAGTAGTATGTATTGCGAGGGGTGTTTTAAACACTCGGATTAGTGGCATGTACATTATTAGTACTTTGCCCGAGTCGTCGGTCGCGTGATTAGACGAAGGCTCTGTTCACACTGTATAGGTATCTAGGATTAGATACATATGGGGCTACAGAACCCCTAATTATTAAATCAAAGTAGAATTTCCCCCCAAGGCAAAAGGGTCAAGTCCGTCCACGGTAAGCCTAGCTAGCTAGCTGTGGGGCGAGGCTGACCCCCCCCAGCGTACCTGGACTTTCGCCGAGGGTTTCATTCGGCTCCCCTGTACAAGGTCGTGACTGACCCGGTACCCTCCTTCCTGAGGGACCACAGTGGGATAGCGTGAAAAAACGAATCTAAGTATGTCCGAACCCTCGCTCGTGGTTCGTGGTGCACATTTGAGGGTACACCTACCTAACCGACAGTGCACAGAGGCATCGTCCAGCCCGGTGTAAGGGATCGGATCTCGTCTTCAGATTTTATCCCAACAAAGCTCGACCGACCTTTCGGGGAAGGAAAAGTGTTGTTGGTAGGGCTCGTTCCTATACGGAACGGGGAACTTTCGTTGTCATCCTACACGACACCATTGCATATTTTATAAGTGACAAAAGAACGATTGCAAGCGCTGCACTTTGTTTTTAGAAATATGCGCTATTCTTCGAGCAGAGGTAGTATGTACGAGTTCCTAAAACAGAACACCTACTGAGGCGCTGTCATACTGATAGTTTCCTTCAAAAATACCTCAAAAGGTCGGATAAATGCAAAAACATTGATCCAGCTCATAGAGCGGATGGTTTTGCACTTTCCATTCTCATGGACTGTACGTTTCTTTCCGGCAATATTCAATAATCCAATAAATTGGTGGTTGTATGCTCCCACGAGATAAAGGCCATCATGAAGTTCAAGTTCCTTCAGCACCCTGGCTCCACGTCGCATACCTATCACAAAGGTCGACTTTGTCAACTTGTTGAAAGCGACATCGCGCTTTGCCGCTCGAAGCTGCCTCAAAAACACCACAAATAGCTTCCACAAAGTTCCGTCTAGTGAGATCCTGCGAGCTTGCGCATGCAACGGACGCTTGGCTATCCCATTTGGGATGTGTGCTGCCGCACATGTGCTGCCCTACATCACAGAGATAGTCAGTTAGGAAACCTCCAATATATATTTGCACGGGTTGAGAGGGAGGCGGAGCGTGTGCTGCGCACACGAGAGCTTTGCAAGCTCACTTGGTCTTTGACCTCCGCCCCCTCAAGTCCCTTGTAAGGCTGCGCCTGCTATGCAGCTGCGAGTGGAACTTAGAGTATCCACCAATCGTCACACGTCTGTCAAACCAAATCCATACCCACGCCGCTCTTCCTCAACGACAGCGGCGATGTCATCACGAGTGCAAATGTTAGAGAGTCCGGCCAGTTTTGCGGCCTCCATGAAAGCTTCAAAAATGCACAATCCACTTGTGTTAGCACCAAACAAGTGTTTTCCATATGGATCAGTCGAGCAGAATTTATTGAAATTAGTCTCAAAGCTGCGCACCCAACGGTCCACCAGATTCAGCTCCCTATCAAAACCATCCTGGAACAGAAGCATCAACGGTTCCCAGGCCTTCTTGTAGTAACTGCGCTGGTTCCGCTTACGATTGAGCCAACAAACACGATATTCAATTTTTGCAGCAGCAAAATCACCGCTATCAGCTCCATTCCAAGCCAATCTGCGATCATTGATAAATGCCACGTGCCATTTTTTCTTTGTCGTAACGTAGCTGTGGCCGTCCTTGAATTATACCGATTCCCTGCAATACTAAATGTAGCATTCCTCCAAGTGACAGGCTACTTGGCTGAGGCTCGGCTACTACATCGGGCAGCAGGACCAGATGCGGTTTGAGTCGTTATCCTAGTCGTCAAGTGTAGTATAGAACAATCCTTCGTATTGATATCCTCGGCATTATTGGGAAACATATTTTTCTAATGCCATCGGAAGTGCATCTGGCGAGAAATCCTTGGTAGCGGGACCTGGTATTTTAGACGGCTTGGGTAGCGCACACACAGCCCTTTCCTTGATCGACGCCTTCGTAAACGTGCTCATGGTGCCGGTCTTGGTTGCGTTTGGAGACTTTTTGCGGGGTGGCTTGACATACGCTATGGCAACCAAAGCGGTAGCTTGCAGATCCACTGCTGTACGCGGCCGCTGTCGTCCTGCTTTCTCAACGAGAGAGTTCTCGAAACGACAAAGCATTGGATCAGCAACCAGCGGCCAAATCACAGCGGAGGAACTCGTCAAGTGTCCTCGCAGCACCAAAGCGATGTTCTGTCTCACTTCCCGTAAAAGCTCAACACCTTTTTTCAACGCCTTTCCCAGAAAAGATTTCCACGAAAAAGCATCGCCCTAGCATTATCACCCACCGACATCATCACGTTAGCTAACAGTACATTGTGCTGCGTTAGGCTCAAATGCGCTTAGCGGCGACCCGTTCGCGCCAGTAGTGACGCACGACTCCATGTTGTTCTCGCTGGAACTAGTCGCCGGTTGTAATGGGGTTACACAAGTGTGGTATACACACTTTGGGTGAACGTACACCAAGTGTGTATGACACATATTAACAAGATCAGTACTTGGTAATAACCAAATATCAGTACTGAATACGAAGAGATAACAAAGATACAGTAGGTGGCTCGTGAGCCAGTCAGCATGCATTTTATTAGGAGTCACTATGCTAGATAGTGAGTTGCATATGTTTGCACCGTACGGCCTTGCCGTACTTAAGGCAATTAATAAAATCAGTTTGGAAAAAGACATGTAGCGTCTAGTTGCCTTGGAGCTAAGACTTTAGACTCTAGGAGTCCGTAGATAGGGATCGTACGGACTCGTACTCAGCCTCGGTGAGTCTACGTCTTCCTCTGACGCACGCTACGGCAGCCCCGCTGCACTTGGTAGCACTTGTAGTCAATCCGACACCTGAGTCTGAGCGACTGACCCTCTGTGAGGATGGAGCTGTTTGCTCATCCGCCCCCGAGCCAACAAGGCGCGCTTAAAAAGCTTATGTCTTTGTTGGGCCCGGAGGGCGTTTCCCACCTTGCATCGCAAGGACCGGACGCGCCTGGAGGTGTTCTCAAGTTATGATAATGCTCTGTTGGAGCACCTCCAACAGAGAATGACGGCGGTCACGGCGTCTGCGGCGCCCATGACTACGTCGACGATCGGGCCCAAGCCCAAGCCACTCATGGTGAGTGTGAAGACCTTCGAAGGGAAGGAAGAGGAGAGCTTGTTGCTCTGGCCCCGTGAGCTGGAGATGGCGATGGGCTCAGCCTTGCTCAAGACGGAGCAACAGCGCGTAGCGCTTGCCATCTCCAAGCTGGGTGGGCGAGCTCGCGGATGGGCACTCACGTGCGGAACGTCGGTGGAAACGTCATTCCCGACATGGGAACAGCTGAAGCAGCAACGCTCGCGAGTATTCGCTCCGCCTAACCAGGCTTACCACGTTCGCTCACGCTTCTTGGCTACCCGCCAGGGTAAGAAGGAGCTTGTGGGCTACGTCCAAGCGTTGCGAACTCTGATTGCCGGCATGGCAGTCGACCCTTTACCCGAGGCAGTCACCGTGATGGTGTTTATGGAGGGCCTGCGGACGGGCGTGGCCCGGACGGAAGTCTTCCGCGCTCACCCTACCTCTTTTGAAGAGGCTGTGAACGTGGCATTGAATGCCGAGTTCAATTTTAAGTCGTCTCGACTTGGATGGAACGCGTCATACGCTAATCCATCGTCGGGCCCCGAGCCCATGGATCTCAGCTACGCTGAGGATGAAGAAGCTGAGCTTCTTGCTGCGGAGCAGCGTAGAGGCATCCG
>BSXT01000577.1:0-20646 GCA_030267785.1 Phytophthora fragariaefolia | reverse complement strand
ATAAAGAAGTATTAATAACCCTTTTTGGTAGAAATGAGAACTGAATTTGAAATGTTAACTTCGGCTTTGCCTCCTAAAACTGATATCTATAAAGAGAGGATCTGCCAACGAGTGGTTGGCAGAATCGCTATCCTAATGCATGCTTCTTATTGGCAGATATCTGTTGCTTTCTGCCAATAGTAGTGCTTCCTACTATCAATGGTGGCCACACTGCATGTGGCCCACCTGAATGTATCCATTAGTGCATGTCGCACTAATGTGGAGGCTGCTTGAATGTGTAACCCCGCCACATAGCTGCACTGACAGATCTGCCGTTTCCCCAGTCACTCAGATCCATGCAATCGTTTCTCGGCAGTTTGAACTATTACAGCAGATTTATTGAGGATTACGCTATCTACGCTGCCGTTCTCTACGAACTGCGAGATGTGGACTTTGCGGCAATGAACAAGACAGAGAGTCAAGCTCAGATCCAAACTAGAGTGGCTCGTTCGACATCAGATCCAGAGGATCCAGCTCCTCAACAGGTGAATCCCAGATCCAATAACCTGGATCCAAGTCCGAACGGATCAAGTGGCGTGGATCCGCGATGAGTAAGAGCTCACCGAGCTTTTAACATACTAAAAGACAGAATCGTGGAAACCCCAATTCTGCGACTCTTTGATCCCGATAAATTACCGGTGATAGTGGTGTATGCCAGCACATGGTCCATTTCGGCCGCTCTGATGCAAGAACATGCGGGAGTCTATCATCCGATTATGTTCACCAGTCGTACATTGAAATCAAATGAGCTCAACAACGGCGTGGTCGAGAAAGAAGTGCTTGTCTTGCTGTGGATCCTGGATCTGTGGTATAACATGTTGGTTGGACGCCAGATCCAAGTCCTAACTAGGCATTCCACATTAGCTTGGCTATTCAGATCCACAGGTCTCCAGGGTTGGCTCGGCCAGTGGGCTGCGCTACTCTCCCCATGGACACTCGAGATTGTGAAGTGCACGAAAGGTGAAGACGAGATCCTAGGTGTCATAGCAGCCAGCGTAACATCCAGATCTGAGGTAGATCTGGCTCTGGTAGCAATAGCACCTAAAAAGGAACCGCGTCGCCAGATCGAGACACCGATACCGACTGTTCTACCTGATGAACGGCTCTTCGTTACAAGTTTCGATGGATCTGCCCGGGTTAAGCGCGGAGGGGGTGCCTACAGCGCGATCCTGTGGGAGTTGCCTGAGTGGACGGTGGTGATGGCCAGATCCGGGTACGCCGAAGGATTGACGGTGAATGAGGCTGAATATCATGGTTTGCTTTTATGCCTGGATCTACTCGAAGGAGAGGATCGGCGGCGTCTAATAATATGTGGGGATTCCGCCAGGTCCGAGGTGAAATCGATTGCAAGGCACCAGGATTTACTCTCCTACGGCAGAAGGCTTAAGATCGGTTGCGGATCTGGCCTGGTCATGACCTAGGCCACGTTAAGCGAGACTGGAATGGCAGCGCTGACCACCTAGCTAGCGCTGCTCTCAAACGGCAAGCGGCTATCATGGTGGAGGACGAGGCGATCTGCTGGATCTAGTTACCCTCAACCGTTTGGACGAGATCCTGGGACCTGAGATCAGCCAAGAGGGGTCTGTGGCTCGTGTGGTGCCAGTGGTAACCCGCTCCTAAGCTGGATCCAGACTCGGTGGACCCGGATCTAGTGGATCCAGACCCGGTGGGTCCGGATTGGATGGATCTAGATCTACCCCCGAAGTCCTCGGAGAAGAAGTAGTGAGGGATCTTCGTATCTCTCGGATCCTATAGGCGCAGGATGAAGAAGCGTGGATCTCGGGACGGAAGACGTATCTGGCAGGATCCAGCAGTTAACGCAAGCTGAGGCCAAGTCCTATAGCAAGAATTCGATGGTTTTCGATGTGGATCTGAATGACCTGCTATATTATTGTCGACATATTTAGCATACCGACGGTGATCGTGACCGAATGATGAAACTGGTAGTGCCTGGGACTCTGCAGCAGGATGTTCGACACCATTTTGGAAGGGGGTCACCAAGGGATCGGCCGTACTTACCAGTGGATCCGGAGCCATTTCCATTGGAGAGGGCTCTACCGAAGCGTGCAACGTTTCGTGGGTGAGTGTGTGGACTGCGAAACTGGAAAAGGACGACCTACGATCCAGGGCGAGTCACCCGGCAATATTCAAGCTACATAACCTTTTCAGGTTATCGCGATGGGTCATATACCATCCCTACCCAATTCGTTCAGAGGTAACAGTGAGTTATTAATTTGGTGGATCTGTTCTCGGGGTATGTAATTAAGGCCAGTGGGTCCACAACAGTACAGACAATTGCTGAATCATATGAAGAGTGTGTATTTAGGCGTTTTAGCGCTAGCGAAGTGATCCGACATGATCGAGAACCTGGAGCCAAGAACGACTTCTTCAGACCCTTCAACTGAATCCTAGGCTAGCGCCAACGGGCGACTATGGCTTACAGACCGCAAGTGAACGGTACAGCAGAACGCATGGTGAAGACAGCCACACGTGCGCTTTAAATGTATGTCCAGGATCTGGGTCAGCGGGATAGGGGTGATCATCCGGAACGACTCACCTTTGCGATCAGTATTGCCCGGGGCGGATCCGGGGAGAAACGTCAATATATTTAGTACATGGATGGGACCGGAGACCCCAGATCCACTCTCGAAGCCGCGATCCCGGTAGGCAGAACTCGCCGCCAAGATAGGGATCCAAGTAGGTGGAGATATTGGATCCAGCGTCATTATCAACAAGAGAGAGATTAAGTCAAGGAGCGACTGCGGGAAGCTATTGCAGATCGGGCGAATTCAAAAAACGAGGCAGCCCGCCCGCACGAGATCGAAGCTGGATCAAGTGTATGGTTATACCTGGATCAGGTAAAAGAAGGGTACGCCCGCAAGCTAGCTCATATATGGCATGGCCCATTTCGCGTTGCGAAAAGGTGGGAGAATTCGCAGTGCGTATCGAAGTTGTTGGCACCGAATATAGGCTATTCCCAGTTGTACATGTGTCCCAGTTGAAGCTAGTGAAGAATTTCCGGGATAGACCCCAGATCCAGCTGAACCCAGGTGTCACGAACCGATTGGATTTTGATGAAGCGTTACTACTGGAAGACAGCGGATCCAGGATCGGGGCGAAGACGAGTTCGAATTAGAAAAAATTACAGACATGAGATTCCGCAGACGAACTCGTTATGGCAGGGTCTACCGCGAATTCTGGTACATTGGAGAGGATATGATGATCCGACGTGGGTAGATAAAGTTGATCTGAACTGTGGAGCTGTGCTACACGAAGTTTTGAGGGATCGCACTAATCGCAACCGTTTCGGTGTGATGCAATCCCACGAGAAGTAGTGGGGGAAGGATCCACCAAGGTGTGTTGGTCATCCTGGCGGGAGGAACGCAGTGATGTATCTGCAAGGTGGTTGCAGATCGGAGGATTGGGTATTGCGTGATATGCATATAACGGAATAGAAGAGAACACGTGAAACGGAATATGGTCTAAGTCAGACCAGGGATCCCAGATCCAGTCAGATCTAAGGCGGATCCCGTTGGTATGGCGCGGATCCACTAGGTACTGCCTGGATCCAACACCATTTAAGGGTGACCTTCAGCGGTGGATCCGGGCTCTAGATCCAATCAGATTTAGCGCGGATCCAGCTGTGAAT
The DNA here is from genome assembly GCA_030267785.1 of Phytophthora fragariaefolia. NCBI lineage: Eukaryota > Oomycota > Peronosporomycetes > Peronosporales > Peronosporaceae > Phytophthora > Phytophthora fragariaefolia. Next base: position 16,958 of record BSXT01000577.1, on the reverse strand, counting down.
CTGGATCCAGGGATTCCGAATCATGGACCACCTGGATCCTCTTTCCCACGATCAGGATCTGTACCACTTTTCGCATTCAGAGAATTCGGCTACCCCCAAACATCCACATGAAACGTTCCGAACTCCGGGACATGAATCTCCCCCATCCAAGCGTCGGTCCTTACCTCGAGACACCACTGACTCGGAAGGGAAGGGTTCCGCTCTGAACTGGGCTCACATGGCCGGGGAGATAGATGATGACAGTTGTTGCGACCTCGATGGCAGTGATCTTGACGACCTCGAAGCTTCGGAAGAGGCCGCGACTAGCGGGGGAACTGGGTCCAACGTCAAGGGTGAAGGTGTCGAGGCCGCTGATGTAGCCGACGAGATATTTGAAGCACAGATGTTGGACGCCCTCTCCCAGTCTCGATCGGCAGAGTGACGTCACCAGCACGCGTCTCCTCGCAGGTCTAGCCGGGGCGGCTTTGGTGGTCCTCCCGGTGGATCCGATGACGCAGACTCGGAGGGACACCAGATACACATGGCCAGGGTAGGGATCCAGCGATCCCTCCTACCAATCCATTAGCCTCTTCGCCCCCAGTGGCCAGTGTATTTCCAGCAGGGAGCGATCTCGGATTTTAGTCCCGGCAGACTGCGATCCTTGGCAGATCACCCATTTGAATCACACAACTATGGTTAAGTTGTCGGTCGATGGTCTGGTTCGGACCCTCCCCACGCAACCTGGGTGGATCTTCCCGTTTCTGGATCCTGGAGCATCGTTCCCCTTACAAATCCACTGACTAGCTCAACCGGATAACTGAGGCTAACGTGCAGGCACTTTTGGACACACATCCGTGGGAGATATAGGAGGGGACCGACACCACGATCGCGTTCGAGGCGGATGTGGGGGGGTCGACTCGGGATCTTGATCCAGGCCTCTCGCGACTTTGAGGCAGGTGCCTTAATGTCTTACTGGGAGTCTACCCACTCCTTCCCATCCTGGATCCAGCGGTCCGTCGCGAGCCTTGGCTAGGCGTGTATCGCAAAGAACGCAACAATCGAAGATCTCACGCTGGCCGTCGCTGGAAAACCGTGCTGGAGTTATTGATCGTAGCGACGCGAGAAGGGTGGTGTGGCTTGGATATCTTGTTGGATCCATTCTTCCCCCATTTTCCGAAACGTGTGGAGAAAGTCACCTGGTACCCGGGAGTTGATTCCAGTCAGGCTAACTTAGCCGACCCAAACCTACGTCGTCTGGAGCCCACCGAGCTCTTGGAAGCTTTGGACGAGTGTAACGCTGAGGGTCCACGGCGCAACCACTATCGGGATACACCCCAGTATCACCCCGCACGTCAAGTCGGGCGGGTCCCGGCGAAGTTCTACAACATGCGTGTCGTCGGTGATGCGTAGGCATTGGAACCCGAGGTCTGCACTCTTCCCGATCCCAGATCCACCGACTTCCTCGTGCGATGCGGATTCTCAGTTCGAGGTGGATCTGCCGCAATCAGCCTAATCCATTTCGTAATACATTCCACTTTTGGTCCAATTCTCAGTCTTCCCATCATACGATCTATCCATCATCTTCGCCTCAGTGTTGTTTGCTCTTTTGAGATATTCCGGCTGGATCCAGCTTCTTGATCTATACTACTCGATTTGGTAGATGGATGTGGAGCTGGATTCTGACTGCTCTGGGTCCCGCCCCCTGTCGATAGAGACTAGGTTGGATCCAGGGACCGGATCCACTGTCTGAGCGTCTTCGATGACTGAGCTGCTTGAACTGGTCCGCCGGTCGATCACGGAGCAGGCGTAGTAGGGCAGCTGGATCCTCATCGACCGGACGAGATTGGGAGGGGGCATCTATGACAGTTGCGACGATCGATAGTTGACGCATCGCAACGTCTCGTTCGCAACACGCAGCCTCGTAGCGGAGCTGAAGAGAGTCGCGATCCGCTTCAAGCCCTCGGTGGCGATCCAGGATCTCCCGTACCCGCTGCCCCAACGCGTCGACGGTCTCCTCGGAGGACTGCAGAGAGGCCAAGAGATCAGCCAACTGCATTCGGGCGACCTCAGCAGACCGATTTGAGGCAGCGCGGCCGGCCACTTCCCAATCCAGATCCGCCGGAGTAGCGGTATGGGCTGCCCGTAGACGGTTCAACTCGGTCACGGTGTCGTTGTAGGTACGCTGGTACGCCTCCAAATCCTCTTGAAGTTGGGACGCACGCCGACAGGCCTCCGTAGCGGACGCGAGGGCCTGATTTCGCTCAGCAGCGCCCGTATTTGACACTTGGGGCGGATGAGTAGGTCTTGAGTCAGAACCAGCTCAGCTTTCACCTGCCGGGCGCAGCTTGGGCACGATCCAGGCTACCTTCCGAGATGCGGCGTAGCTCTTCCGAGTCTTCCAAGTCACGCTCCATGTCAGCGTATTCCCTTTGGAGATCGTGGATCTCGGTGCCAGCCAGCTCCGCCTTCGACGCCAGATGATTGTTGCTGGCTTGCAAATGATCCTGGTCGTGGGTCATTCGCGCCAAATGGCGTTCAAAGTCTTGAATCCCTGCTCGGTGGTGAGTGATCTGGATCTGGAGATCATGGATCGGAATGAAGCTAGCCTTGGCGAGATTCGCATGGCTGTGTAGGTCAGAGCCTTCAGCCTGAAGACGACTCAGCTCGGTGTAGTGAGCCGTCAGGTATAGCTTCGGGTGGGCTAAATCCTGGTTCTGGCAAAGTAATAAGGCGGTCACCTCTTCTTGGCCCCGGGTGGCTTTGTCTCGAGCGGCTATGGCATCTCTGAGAGTTATCGGTGGCAGATGCGGCTGAGTACCAACGGGAGGGGTATGCACCGTGCTGGAGTCTGGCCCGGGACGCTCCGAGCGAGATCCAGGAGCAGCTGGAGGTCCCGATGATGGCTCATAACTTGTTCTTGGCATTATGTAGAATGAGGAATAGCGGGTGTAGACGCTGAAAGTGGAAGCAGTGATGCCGTTGGGCGGCAACAACTGCCAATAGGGGGCGATTGTGGCGAAGCGGTAGTTTCCGAGATTGATGTTGATGGATCCGGACTGTGTCATTGATTCGCGACAGTGGCTAGTGGCCCGGATCCCAGAATTAAGCGTACGTATGTGACTATGTGCCGGCGGAAGGATGCGGATAACCTTAACGAGCATACAAGGGGTAAACCAAAGAAGTGGCTAGTGGCTAGATGCTAGATCCAAGTGACTGGAGGCCTGGATCCAAGGCTGGGGCTGGATCCCGGAATCAGGTGGATGGATCCAGGCACATGAGGGATCTGGATCCAGGAGTCAGATGAATGGAGCCAAGCATACGAACATGTGGTGAATCCAGGTCCAAGTATCCCGGATCCAGGCGACCGGTGGGTCTAGATCTGATATGGTGAATCTACGATGTAATAAGTGGATCTGGAACTTGACGGCTGGATTGGGCTTCTATAACACGACATACACAAGATGGACGACATAGCTAGGGTAGAGGAAGCGTTTGAAGCCAGATGGGAAGCGAGATTAGATGGGATGATAAGATTTAGGATGGTATATGACATAACCATAAATCTGTAACCGGCTGGTTACGGTTACATTAGTAGGTAAACAAAAGTTACATAAGTCGGTAGGAGCCTAATGGCTACATACACAAAAGTAGGTACAAGCACGCAAATAGCGTGTGCCCTGTTGTCACTATCGGATTGGGTGAAAGTGGGACCTATTTCAGCCAATCCGGTATCGACTTATATTTGAGTGGTTCGCAAAGAGGACGGGACCCCCGCTCCCGCTCCATAAATAAACAGAGTTAAATTTGCCCCAAACGTGACACTGGATTCTACTAATTGCGAGCATTCTCTTGCATCAATAGTGTACGCTAGTGACGGTATTTCTTACCCAGTTATACCTGGTAGCACTTTGTAGTCCTTCTAATAACCAAGTTCAAGATGAGTAAAGGCACGCCATCAGCGGTTCCAGCGACGACCCTGGAGCATGCGGCGTTCCCCCATCTCACCACCATTCAGTGGCAAGCGCTACACCGCCTCGCGGCGGTGTCCGGAGAGTTCGTCGTTACGTCGCTTCTGAGCTCAGCGACCCCCGACCAACAGCGCCAAGCCATCCAAGAACTCATGGAGCGTGAGCTCGCCAAATCAAAGCGGCGAGTAATAACTCCCTCGCACTCCTCACGGAACGACGCCTTGAAGATGGAGACGTCGACCTACTCCGGCGTTGGACAAGATCGCCTCCCGCTGAACTGTTGGTTCCGCGAGGTCGACATCGCGACCTCTTCGATGATGATCGAAGCGCCGACGGCGAGCGTCAACTTTCTGTTGTCTCGCCTCTCCGGAAAGGCCAAGGAATGGGCCCTTGACAAGCTCGTCGTCGACCTAAATGTGTTCCCACTCTGGAGATTCTCCAGAGTGACCTCCGACTCGCGTTCGAGCTTCCACAGGACGAGCCGCGCATGCGGGCGACCTTCTTTGCCCTCCGGAAAGGCAAGATGTCCATGCGCGACTACGTTCAGAAGTCCCGCCACTTGGTTTCGTGCATCGCCACGAACCCGATCGGCGTTGCCTCTCAAGTGCACGTCATCTTCGGGTTGTTTGAGGGCATGACACGGTACTGCCTCACGCGAGCGGAGCCATCGACACTCGAAGCTGCATTCGCACTCGCGGTGCGCGATGACTATACGGTCGCGTCCTCCTACGCGCTAGTGCTGACGACGGACGCTCGGGCCTCCACGCCCGAGTTCATGGAGATTGACGCACCCTTCAATGCCACCACCACGAACGGCGACTCGAGACTGATCCTCATCAGCCTTCATGTCGCTGGCGCGGAGCGTCCGCTCCGTGCGTTGCTTGACTCCGGAGCCACGAACAACTTCATCCGCGACGATTGCCTCGCTGCCCTTCCCTCGCACGTGCGCGTACGGAATGGCCCGGGTGATATCGTCGTGAAGTTGGTCGACGGCAGGTCCCGCCGCGGAGCGCCTTTCGGCGATCCGTCACACCATGAAGCACTTTGAAACGAGCTTCCAGTCTCCCAAACACGTATTCAACAAGACTTCGAGCCTCGGAAAGATGGTAATTGTAGCTGTGGTGAATGACGCACTTTGGTATTGGGAATGCACAGAAAATATAGTAGATGCACCAAACCAGTATTGAATCTTTGTCAGACGCTTGTCTTCACGCTCATCAAATAGAACCATTAGAAATGGCCACAATTTGAATCCAGCGTCACCCAACCAATTGATTCCAGGAGGACAAAGTTTTCGAGCACGAGCACCTAGAACGGCAGACGGATTCCACATAGATTGGTCGGAGTTACTGCGGCTGAAAATACCTAGATAGCGAAACTTGGAGTGGTAGCCAATCGCCGCCAAACAATTATAGGAAGGCTTGCCGCTTTTATCATAAAATCCCTGCACCGAGACATTTCACGATTGTTAGTCCAGCATAATTGAATGCTTTTCAATTCGATCGGGTTAAGTGTATTTTACCTGAAAATCACTTGGCCTTCTAGTACGTATCAGTGTGCCGTCAATAATGCATGCTACGTCGGAGAAGCTAGCACTGCATGCAGCAAATCCATCGGCCAGTTCACTCCATTTATCCTCCGGGGATGGTGCAGGGAAGTATATCACGTCATCCATCATTTCAAAGAGCAGTTTCTCTAACGTGTCGATGAAGCAACTCGCTGCAGACCGTGACATCCCAAGCCGTACAGCGGCCCACCTATACCATCTCCGTCTTGCCCGCATCCATTTCCATAGTATGCAAGCAACACAGCAAGACTGTGATCAAATGCATATTGAGTATTCTTCCCAGGTAGTCCATACTTCGCGCAATAACGAGGCTCCAAAAACAAGCAGAGAGCATCAAATGATTCAGGTACGCAGCGGAGAGTCTTTCGATGCGCTTTCGGCGACCACTGTGCCTTTAGTTTTGGGGAAAAGCGCATGGTGATCGTCTCGCTTGTGTGGTATAGTGCGTTCCGGATTTAGGCCAAGGTTCGCGAACTTTGGCCGGGTCGGTGGTGCTAGCCAATCGGGATAAAGAGTGTACCCAAGACACCGACCTGGGAGTTTCGAGCAGATCCGGGCGTTTCGGATATTTCCGAATCTGAGGGATCGCCGATCTTATGGGAGGTCGGCGAGCTTAGAGGGTCGGTCAGTGATTGAACTTATCTTAGTATTGGAAGGGCCGTAATCGCCCAGTTTCGTTTGATATTAGTATAGGAACCTGTTGGAAAGGCCTTCGGGCCTAGCGAAGTTAAAGAAAGAAATACAAAGTGGAATATTCGGATCCAACGCAAGCGGCACGCGGCGACTCCTCAGATAAGCCGTCCCCGCGGACTAGATTATGCCTACCGCTGAGGTCGACTGCCCGGAGTGACGGAAGCGACCTCGGCCAAGTGGAAAGTCCAAGAGCATGTGTGGTGGTGTTCTGGACGTCTGCCCCCGGGGCAAGGAGCTCATCGAGCGTACGAGCGCGGGTTTTCGGTCCGTTCAAGCGACATAAAGTCGGTGCGGTCTTGCACCGACGGCCCGTCAAGGCGAAAGCCGCCGTCCATCCTTTGGGGGGGGCACGGGTTCAAGGAGGAGACGAAGGGGAAGAAGGAGGATGAGAAGAAGGTCGGCGAACTAAGGGGAGCGTGCTGTCTGCTCGCGGCACGGCTCCTGGGGGACGGCTTGGGAGGCACCTGAAGGGCGCCACTACACCGCTGTAAACGGACTGGCCGATCTTCGGATTCGCCCGACAAGCTTACGCTCGCCGAGCGTACGTGTAGTGGGTGTGGAGTGGGAAGCTAACGAGGTTTTGCCCGTCTGCTACACCACAACTGGTGCCGCGACCCGGGAACAGGGTGGTTGTGGCAGGTCCTTTCAAGTCAACGAGCAAGCAAGAGAAGATGGTCAAGATGCCGCCGAACACGAAGGGCATGACTCCAGTTACGACTGGAGTAACGTAAAGCGCGCGGCCGAGATCGGCGGACGCTGCGACGAAGGCGACGACCAGCACGTCGTGTTCTGTCAAGTCCGACCGGGTCGGCGATCAAAACCATGGAAGTGATGATGGAAGTGAAGATGGATTGGAAATGAAGGGTCCGAGGCCAATATTGGACGATGACGAGGTCGACGAACTAACCATGGTCGTCGGGAAGTCGGGTGCACTGCGCCCGATCGCTCGTCGACTGGGGTCGGAGTCCGACGAGGTAGCTCCAGCTCGCGCCTTGGCGCCCGACGAGCGGCCGACCACAGGGAGTCGGCCGCCGGTGAACGGGGATACCCCGAATGCGTACAAGATACTGGGACAAGTTGGGCGATTGATGGTCGCCACAAGCGCGTGGATAATTATGTTTGGTCCAAAGGAAGTTGGTGGAGCCAAATGGGTGACGATCGAGAAGGAGTTGGCGAGTCCAATCGACAGCTCTGAGATTGACGCAACTCGCCGAGCAAACCAAGCGCCTGCTAGAAGCAATGGGTTTCGAGTGCGCCGCCATGCCGTCGAAGGTCGCTCTGCAAATCTGGGAGCTCGGCGATGCAAGCGCTGAACTCACCAGATGGAAACGCAAGTTGAAGGGCTCGTTCGGTGTTCGAAGCTCGACGACGGTACGGAAGCTCGATGGGATCGACCCGAGTACCGTGCCGCTACCGTCCACGCTGAAGAAAGCACCAGCTGGGGCCGGCTTCCAGACACCCGCGACAAAGGGAGACGTGTTCAGCAAGTCCGCCGAGTCCCCGTTCTTCATGGAATCGCATGTGATAACTCCCAAGAAGAGTCGCGGAGGTCGGCGAATTAACGAGGATACCGACGACGTATGATGACGATGATTATGCCGGCCGAGATTACGCGGATAGCAGTGAAGATTTGGCTGCGCAGGTTCGGCGATCGTGCCACCATGAAGACGACGATGGAGCTCAGCGAATTAAGCTGACCCATCATATTTCGCTGAGCAAGCTGTCGAAGTTTAACGGGACATGAAACCGCAGTGAGCGATCGCTGAAGTGGCTCAAGAAGTTTATCTACGAGATGGAACGCACGAACACCCCGCAGAACCGCTCGTGCGAGCCTTTCCAGCTGTACATGGAAGGGGTGCCAGTAACTGGATACGTCAACTCCAGAAGAAGACTCGGTCGAAATGGTCACGGTTGTGCGAGGCGTTCATGACCTATTTCTGCTCGCAATACGACCAGTCCGCCGGAGATCGGTACTACACAGCGAAGCGGGACGACGACGAACACATCTGCGACTACCTGTTGCGGCTGAATTGATACGCCTGCTCGGTGAAGATAATGTACGAGACGGGTGGGCCAACCGGCGCGCGGTATGTCAAGCGCTTCCTCGACACGTGAGAAGACGATACGCTGGTCCGACAATTAATTCCTCAGTGATTTGATAATATCGCGTAGGTGGAAGCGGTCATCAACCGCACGATGGCCTCCGATCGCCGAGAGTGGTGCCCGGCGCACTTTATTTTTGTATGGTGGGTGCCCAATGACGACTTGCCGCTCGACGATGGATATGTGCAGATGTACACGAGGAAGTACCGTGACTGGCAATTGTTGGTGTTTGCGGCAGCCACCGATGGACAATTATCGGATAAAGAGCGGCTACTGTATGAAGAAGGGCTCGCGCAGCAACCTCCTGCTGTCGAGGGACGGTAGTATGCCGCGCCAGGAGGCGTGCAATCCCGTCCTCTGGACGCTCCGCACGGACCGACCTGCGAAGAACGGTGGAAACAGCTCGACGAGCTAACAGGTACAGACGAAGAGACAGAAAATGGGGTGATCGACGAAGTCCCGTCGATCAAGCTGATAGCAGCATATCGGAGGAGGTCAACGCGTCTAGGTGCCCTTTAGACGCTGGGGAACACGAAGACCCCCTCCACGATAAGCACCGAGCATGGGAACCAGGCGAAAATCGGTCGGCGAATGAAGGAATTAACGCGACGGGTCAGCCGGAATATCAGGTTGACGAAGTTGGACCTCCACAGTGGCTGGAGGTGCTCGGACAGCATGCCACAGGCATGCGCGCACTGAGTGCAAGACCCGAGTTGTTCCGAGGTACCTTCTTCGATGGAATGGGAGGCGTCACGGAGCCGGTGTATGTCACGGTAGCTTATCTGCAGGAGATGGACGACGAAATCACAGATTCGACGCCTGATAAACCGCTCGCCGACCTCCACCTCCGTTACGCGGCATCGGCTGGCGCTCTAATGGATGATATGGATGGTGGAAACGAAGACGAATTCGAGTACGAAGGCAACGAGATACACATCGAAGACTATGTCCATTAACTTGCCTTCCTACCAGACCTCACCGTTCCAGCCTCGACGATTCTAGACTATGATGCACCAAACGTGAAAAATCCAACCCTAGACCCAATCGCTCAGCTCAAGCTCGTCGAGATCCTGCGGTGACACAAAGAGATCACGATCGCTAGCAGGAATGCGCTACCGCCACCAGCTTACGGTGTAGTGTGTGATATCGACGTGCGAGGTCATGCATCCGAAGCAGAGAGCCCGGCGAATTCCGAGTACCTGCGGAAACTGTACGAGCTATTGGAAGGCTTATTGGAGGCAGGTCTTATCGCCTTCTCAAGCAGCCCATGGGCCTCGCCGATCGTGATTGTGCTCAAGAAAAATGGACAAGACATACGGTTGTGCATTGATTACAAGATGGTGAACGCGATTACTCTGATTATCGAATACGCTATGCCCTTGGTCGACGATCTTCTGACGGAGATGGAAACTACTTATGGTTCTGTTCTCTCGACGCTGCAAGCGGCTTCTGGGGGATCATGACGACGATCCGCGCTAAATGGGTGTCAGCGTTCGTGTGCGCACTTGGTCACTTTTAGTGGCTGCGCATGCCGTTCGGCTTGAAGAACGCGCCCATGATCTATCAGCGTATGATCGACAATGCGCTGTTGGGCTATGTTCAGCCCAAAGGAGGCTGGGAGGCGTTCGCTCAGCGAATGAAGAACGCAGAAGCTAAAGCACTAGCTCTACGAAAAGAATTCATGGCTATATCGCGAAGATCGCCGACCTCGGCTCGGCCAGCACTACAGACCAAGTACAAAGCCGATCACCGGGCGCTCGCCGAGCTCGACCCGCTAATGGAACTGATAAACAGCCCGGCCGCTGATATGTTCACGGTCGGCGAACCAGACCAATCAAAGTTGGTTCCAGTGTTCCATCGGCGATCATCCGTCGACGACATCTGTTTCGGTGGGGCTACGTTCGACGAGTGCCTGGACACACTCGACCGGCTCCGGCCAGATTCGCCGAGTGTCGGATCAGCGTCAGCTTCACGAAGAGCATATTCGTGCAACATAAAGTGGACTTCCTCTCACACGAAGTGACGAACGATGGTATCAGAGCAAACAGCAAGAAGCTTGCGTCAATCGCCGAGCTCCCGTTCCCCTAATCAAAGAAAGGAATGCAGTCGTTCCTAGGAGCACTCAATTATTACGGGCGCTTCATACAAGGCTTGGCTGTATATGAAGCAGTGCTATACCAGCTAAAGGATGAAGGCTTTGCCCGTGGGGGTGACCTCAGTGTCGCCCGCGAGGCGTTCACAGCACTGCGGCTCAAGGTCGCTGAGGCACCAATCCTGCGACACTTTGATGGGTCCAAGGATGTGTACATCATGCTGTACGCCAACGAATGGGCACTGAGCACTACGCTCATGCAGATGCATGACGAAGTGCTCCACCCGGTACGATTTTGTGGCCGAGTTCTGAAGGAGAACGAGCTTAATTACCACCCCGCAGAAAAGGAGGTGCTAGCTCTTCTCTAAGTGCTCAAGGTATGCTACACGCTATTGGCGGGAAAGACCCTGCATGTCTACACACGATTTTCGACTCTAGAATGGGTGTTCCATTCCAAGTCGTTATTCGGTCGCTCGGTGCAGTTCGCTGTGTTTCTGTCTCAATGGCATCTCAAGAGCAAGCGCGTCCGCGAGCGAGACATTGAGTTCGCCAAGCTACTACAATCGTCGATCACACCGTTGGGGTCGCTCGACGAAGCAGTGGCACCATTGGCCCCACCCTCAAAAGGGTCAGCGACCGTACGAATGACTCCGCACCTGCTCTATGCTAGCATTACACGCGACTACGACGGCTATATACTATCCTTTGATGGGTCGGCGAAAACCGAAATGCACGGCGGACATGGAAGTTGCTCGTGGATCTTGTGGAAATTGCCGGCCTGGGACATCGTGATCGCTGCGAGCGCGCACCTTCCATCGACGACGGTTAATATCGCTGAGTATACAGGCATGAACAATGGCGTCAGGTCAGCGATTGAACATGGGGTGGCCGATTTAATTATCGTCGGCGATTCAAGGCTTGCAATTCAGCAATCGATGGGGGTGATCGCGTGCCAAAAAGAAACGCTTCAGCTGAAGCTATCGCAACACAAGGAACTCACAGCACAACTCAAGTCAACACGCTACCTGCATGCCGTCCGGGCATACAACGCCGCGGCAGATTCGCTGGCAACCGAAGCATTGGTGAGCCAAGTCACCAAAGTGGTGCTCAGCGAATCAAGGAAAACCGAACGTAAGGCGCTCAACAAGATCCCAGAAGTGCTCTATGTCGACGAGCAAGCACTCGCCGAGACAAACATACCAGCTCAACGAATGCAGCTAACTCCGCAAACGGAGCCCCCCGCGGTATCTCAAACTACCGAAGAACCTAAAGTGACTGCAGTAACCAGAAACCAGTCTCGCCGAGTGAGGTTCGCCGAGTCAACGAAGCATCGACCAACCAGCCAGGAGGCAGTTAATGAAGTCGACGATCTACCAGCCGATCAAGAACGTCCGATATCACTGCAGGGAGGCTCTCATAGGTCGGTGAGGGAAGGAACTGGTAATCTTGAGACCACCCTCGACGAACCAGTGAGAGCCGACCCGACGGAGGCCAGCGAAAGAGAGGACCCAACGACAGTCCAGACAGAACGAACCCGGCGAGTACGGATTGCCCAAGATGAAGAACGGAGGTGGGCAGATTTGAAAGCCTACCTCAGGGGTGACGTTGAATCGCTGAGCTTCAAGAGAGCGGCTAACGCGAGCAAGCTCGCCGATCGTTTCATTTTGGATGAAGATGGATTGCTCCAGTACGTGGGCAAAGGACGCAAGCTCGACGAGGTCGGCAAACATGAGCCGCAACTACGCCTAGTGATACCTACTGCTATGATCGACAAAGTCCTACAAAGCTGCCACGACTCAATCGAAGGAGGTCGTCAAGGGATAACCCGTACGTTCCATCGGGTCAAGAAGGACTACAATTGGGTCGGCCTGTATGCCACGGTAACACGACACGTCCGTGCCTGCGCAGACTGCAGCACCAGCAAAGGGAAATCCCATTGATAGGGGTATTCGCCAGGCATTGTGCTCGCCGAGGGACCCTTCCGGCTGCTGTCTATGGATTTTGTGACACCCCTGCCAAAGACTCGGCGAGGGAACACATCGCTGCTGCTGTTCCAGTGTTCGTTTACGGGCTACGTGATCGCCAAGGACATGAGCAGCACCAAGGCACAGGACGTCGCCCAAGTATTCGAGGAATACGTGTTCCGACGCTTTGGAGCGCCGAGGATGATACGGCACGACCGCGACCCAAGGTTCATGAGCGAAACTTTCAAAGCGTTCGCCGAGCTAATACAAGCAAGGTCAAGAGCGACATTCAGTTATCGACCTCAAGCCAACGGACAGCAGGAACGCTCCGTCAAGTCCATCGTGCAAACAGTCAATGTATATGTCGAAGACCCTCTCCAGCAGGATTGGGATGATATCGCCGAGAAGATGGCCCACGCGATCAACAACGCTATGGCCACGACGAGAAAAGAGACGCATTTCTACCTCGCCCACGGATGGGTCGCACAGTCAACACTGAAAGCAATGACAAGTTCACTGAGACTCGGCGATGGTAGCCTAACGGACGCTGCAGCATGGAAAAGAGAAGCTAATCGACAACACGAGGTCGCGCTAGCTATGGCAAAGCAGTACCAAGCCACCGAGAAGGCTCGACGAGCTAAGGAGCACAATGAATCTTTGGGCAGGCTAGAACGAATGGCGGTACCGGTCGACAAGCGAAGCAACCCAACCGAGGTCGGCGATCTAACGAGTGATCCCACCTATCGACCGCTGTTTGAGCCTGGGAGTCGAGTGTGGCTGTTTATGGAACGAGTAAAACCAGGCCTGACCAAGAAGCTCGCCCACCGGTGGCATGGCCCCTTCCGTATCAAACGGAATGTGGAAGAATTCGCCTATGAGCTCGAGCTACCCGACAAGGCAGGTTACCGATTTTATCCAGTAGTCCACGTGTCCAAGCGGAAGGATGCAGACTACGATATGAAAGAAGCCTCCAACTAAAACCGTTAGCAAAATAACATCTTGAGGCTCGACGAAAGACCCAGCAAAGGTCGGCAAACGAAGCCCTAAGCCGAATGGACGATATTCGGCGGGTAGAATTCGATCTCGCCTGGGCGATTGACTGGAGCAGGAGTGTCCGGGTGTAGAGCTGGCGGCTCGGGCTCGGCGATCAACCGCTCGTCCTCAACACAAGTGGCAACCATTTACGAATCCGCGCCCTCTGGGACGATCAACGGAAACTCGGGATGGTATAACCGGAAAATAGTGTTATACGGGTGGCGGCCAGGCGGGGTAAGCCACCACAAACGCCACGGCTCGTGGTTGTCGATGCTGACGGCCTCGGCGATCCAATCAGTCATCCTTGGGAACCATGGAAAGTTCACCGGCGGGTAGAACGGGATCGCCGGGTCGAAACAGACCTCCATGTCGACCAAGGGAGCTGGCAGGCCATGAACTTCTGGTTTGCCGCTTCCACCACAGCGTCGCCGAGCACCTTGACAGTCAGGCGCAAGAGGTCAGACCGCTGCTTCCGCCCAAGCAGGTAGTCCTTCAGGGATTTCCACAACGCCGTGAACTCGTAGTTGATCCGGCTTGTTCGTTCACTGGCCAGGAAAGTCTCGGCGGGCCACACATTTACGCTGGACTCGACGATCCAGTGCATACGCTCCCAAAGTGCGAGAAGGATGTCTTCTCGGACAACTCCACGAGACTTGCACCACTCGTGACTCAGCGCCTCCAACAGCGAGCCAGGCTTCTTGGGCCGCTTCCCCTTTTCGACCGGAGGACAGACTTCCAACACCGAATCGTCGACGAAGAAGAGGCTGGGCGGTAGGAGCCGCAAAACCGACCGCCAAGGGTGCCCAGAATCGTCGGCATCCATGACGGGCGGCAAGGCCGGCGATACTACATGGTGTAGGCTTAATTCGCTCACCATCTGCAGTCTTCTCCAGGGTCACCGAAACAACGCAGGAGCTCAAGATCTTCTCCCAACTGCGCTTGGAACCCTTGTGGAAAAACGGGAGCTCCCGCAGGCGCTTCATGGGCCCGGACTCGCGAGAATCCAACCGAGCGCTTGTCGCTGCACGAGCCACTAGCACCTTGACGTCGACGTGATGAGGAGGCACACCACCATCGCTCTTGATACGTGCTTTGGCATCCGAAGCAGCCAACTTGGCCTTACCCGCCGACGGTTTGCTCGCCGATTTATGCTTGGATCCGTCTTTCGCCGGCCGAATCGCAGCCGCTGGCTGAGGTTTGGACGCATCTTTTGCCGACCGAGCCAGAACCTCCGCCTTAGCCTTGCTCACCGAGTTCGATTTAGGAGTTCTTGTCGCGGAACGTACTGGAGACCTTAAATCAAATACCTGAAGGTCCTATTAAATTAGATGATAAAAAAATAATAAATCCTAATCGAACTCAAATGAAAAATTCAATGGAAGCATTAATTCACCATTTTAAATATTATTCAGAAAATATTAGTGTAAATAGTGGTGAAACTTTTACTCCTTCCTGGAGGTGGAGTCTTGGGCGAAACAGGCGCCTTGGCCGCCGCCGAAACAGGAGCGAAGGTCGTAACTTGCGGTGGCCGCACGGCCACGGTAGGCGAAGCAAGAGGCGGAGAACCAGATCCAGCCACTGAGCCGGTCTGTGACTTTGGCTTCGAGGGGTCGGCGAGCGTGAACTCATCCCCAGAGGAATCCGATGACTCGACGAGCATATTCGACAAGTTGGGAAAAGTTGCGGTTGAGCCGCCCCCCGTCGAATCGCCGCCATCAGAATCAGAATCACCAGGACTCCACGCTGGGTTCTTGCCAGGAGGAAGAGCACGAATCACGGCTGACTTGGTAGCTCCGCTGAGAGACGCGAGCGTCGAAGCCGCTTCCGTCTGCTTGGTGGTGAACGAACTCTCAACACCAGTCGAGTCAGCACCCTCCAAGGCCTCAGCCAACATAGACGACGAAACCGACGAATTAACCGAAGCCAGGTCGACGATTGAATCCTGAGAGGTCTGAGTTGGAGATGTTGAAGCCACTTGAGAACTTGGTGGAAGTGCAGAGGTTGACGAAACAGCGGTTGAACCAGAACTTGCTTGACGGCCATGGCCTCTCGACGAAGAGATTGTCGCAGCTTCGCCGAGCACCTCGGAGTCGCTATCCGACTCTCCAGCGTGAAGCAGTCGCTGAATGGCGCTGCAATTAGCTGCAGCCGTTCGCCGGGGACGACGAAGGGGTGCAAGCTCGGCTTCGTCGTCACTATCTTTGCTCGGCGAATGCGACACAGTGGCCCGGGACTTGACAGCCTTCTTGTTCGTCAAACGCTTCGGCGAACTTTTCTTGGACGGAACCCGCGAGGGAGTCGGGGTCGCTCGAGCTTTCTTGTGAGAACGAGACGAAGTCGACGAGCGACTAGAAGCATGACTGGAAATCAACGCCGATCCGGAGGAATCGGCATCAGGGTCCGGTTAGTGCCGGCGCTTGGTTTCGGAACGAGCAACCGACGGAGAACGAGGTCGGCGAATGATCGTATTCCGGGTCGGCGACGACGGAGCTGACTGGGACCCGCGAGCTGAAACGCTCAACGAGCGGGAGCGAGCCGACGAACGAGAGACGCTCGGCGAGCAAGCTTGGCGCCGACCGAAGTCATCACTCGACGGACTAGGAAGCCGAGAAGAAGCTTTGGTGGTCGGCGAAACTTGAAGTCGTCAAGGAGACGGCAGAGCAGGAGTCACAGGCGCTGCAGGAGTCGCCGGTGGAGGATTTCACCCACCACGGTCGCCGAAAATACCAAGGCCGGCTTGACAAAGCGTCTCGCTCGCCAACCGAAAAGCGCTCAGCTCGGCAGCAGTAAGACCCGGCATCGGTTGACCTGGAACAAACAAGATCGGTGGCGAACAAGTAAATCGACGGGCGCCAACTCACACACTCACCGAGCATTGCAGCCACGACCAAGAAAGGACTGCGACGTTGAAATTTGCTGACCACTGGGGACATGCGAAGCGTGCAAAGAAGTCGACGATTCTCGTTGTCCTCGTCAGCGAGCTGGCGCTTGAGAAGGTGGTGGGCAGACGTGTTACCCATAGCGACTGCATCCGACAGCTGACGAACTTGGGCCGTCGACTCGTAGCAGCGCCCCAAAACCAATTGGCGGTTGCCAGCGTCACGGTGATGTGGTGTAGTAGAACGTACAAGTTAGTCCTACCACAGACACAACAACCGCCGAGCAAGTCGGCGCTTATCGGCCTGTGCTAGGGGTCCCCTAGCGGCTCGGCCCTTCCGGGACAGCAGTGGCGGCTCCCGCCGAGACCAGGCAACCAAGCCAGTCGAAACCTTGGGAAGCCAGCTGAGCTCACTGACTTCCGCCTTGAACCCCGTGCCCTCCACCAAAGGATGGACGGCGGCGCGCGAGCGCTTTTACGGGTCACCGAGAGCAACGGCTACTCGACTAGAAGAGTTGCGGCACCCCGGCTGACGGGCGTACCGGCTCGCTGCCTCAGCGAGACTTGTCCTTGCGCACTCGGCGAGATTGCCCTGCCCCGGGCCGACTTCCTCTTGGCGCTACCTGTCAACACCCTACAAGCTATGCCTCTCGGGTGCTGACGGCAGACATAATCCAGC
>BSXT01000576.1:0-19625 GCA_030267785.1 Phytophthora fragariaefolia | reverse complement strand
CCAACAGACGCCCCAAGAACATAAGAACTAACAGAGCAGAATTTTCTAAGTCCACAACAAGTGCATACTCTTCCGGTAAGTCCCTGCACGGGCTGGATTATGCTGCCGTCGGTACCCGAGAGGCATAGCTTGTAGGGTACTCGACTGGTAGCGCCAAGAGATCAATGTCGGCCCCGGGGTTGGGGGGGGCGTGTCTCGCCGATCGCAAAGAAAAGTCCCGCCAACTCGGCGGGCCGGTACGCCGGAAAGCCCGGGTGCCGTGACACTTCTAGCCGAGTTGCCTTTGCACTCGGTGACCTGTAAAAGCGCTAGCGTACCGCCGACCATCCTTTGGTGGAGGGCACAGGGTTATTTGTTGGACGGAGTCAGCTAGCTCGGCTGGGCTCCGGAGTGACTGACTTGGTTAGCCGGTGTCTGCCAAGGCGAGACACCCACTGTCCCGGAAGGGCCGAACCGCGAGGGGACTACCCTCTGCGTAGGCCAAAACAAGCGCCGACCCGACTCGGCGGTTGTTGTGGTTTGGGCGGATACTCACATCTGACGATATTTGTGCGTTCTGCAACACCACACAAGAGTCTCGATCAAAGGGCCACAGGAATCGTCACTCGCGTTTTTGCGATTGCCAAGCTCGATTCACAGCAGTTGTCAACTTGGTCGGAGAGAACACATACAACATCGAGATACGAAACGAGGTAAGACCGATGTGCTATTACTCTGTGTCGTGAAATGTTAATCCGACTGGTTATTTTTGTCTAGAATCACACTCATTCGCACCCAACCACGGACACACAAGCTGCTACGTATCTCACCACCAAGATGCATCCACTGGACAAGCAGGACCGAGAGGACGTCAGAACGTTGGCAGATGCACGTGTCCCATCTTCGCACATCGCCAATTATCTGAAGGATCGCATGGGTGCGTAATGGTTTTTGCTATATGCCGTACTACCTAATGTTTTGTCTAATGGTTGCTCTGTGTTGGTGTAGGATGCAATATAACACCTCAGCAGACACGTAATTTAATCCGCAGCATAACGGGACACGACGCCACCGAGAATCGCCTTAAGGACATGTTGCACTCTCTCCGCCAGTTAGATGGCAGCGAGGTGCTTGTAATGCAGGATCAGATGGATGTAACATGCGTTGTCGTTATGCAGACAGAAGTGCAGAAACTTATGTTTAAGAGGTGGGGTGAAACACTAGGGATGGACTTCACCCACGGCACGACCAATCTCGGATACCATTTGGGTGCGTGATATATGGCAACCTTATAGTTATAGCAACCCATACCGCAACCCTTATAGCAATCATATCTTATTATAGCAACCTTATATGCATATAGCAACATTAACGTTAACCCGCTGCAATTTGTGTTGGCTACTCTGTAGGGAGTTTGGTAGTGACAACAGCTACAGGAAGAGGATTTCCTGTTCTCGACTTCATTTGCCTAAACGAGCAGGCTACCACAATATCAACCATTTTAGAATACTTCAAAGAGAAGAACCCAACCTGGAGTAACATCGCTACTATCGTGATCGACAAGGACTTTACGGAGTGGCGCGTGCTGGAGAAAGTGTTTCCTAACGCAAAAATATTGTTGTGCCAATTCCATGCGATTTCGTATTGGAAAAAAGTGATGAAAAGGTCGATCTATCGGCTTAACATGAAGCAGCAACAAGACATCCTGAGCATGATGGCAAGGCTTCTCTACAGGTATGTTATCGTGAATGCTCTTTTATTTAACGCGTGAACTAATACTGTGAACTAATACTGTGAAATAATACGTAGCCCTACAGAGTGTTCTTACGAAGAGGGCTTGGAAGGCCTCAAGGAGTACTGCACAACGAACAAAAGACTTTCCTTTTTTCTTGCTTTGACAAAAAATGGAATTTTTGTCGTGACATGTGGACAAACTGCGATCGAGGCAAGTATTTTACAGCGGGGAATACAACAACAAATAGGATCGAATCCAATTGGAATCAACTGAAGATGTTGTTGGGACACAAGACGAGAATTGACAAGACAATAGCTGGCCTCTTACAGCATCAAATGACGCTCACCCAACACATTGTGACTACTCTTGTAAAGCAACATTCATCTTCACGAACGTCGAAAACGGTTCCTCTATTTTTACGAGCTGTGTCAACCCGATTGTCCACTGAGGTTTTGGCAAAAGTGAAGAACGAATGGGAACGCTTTGTGAATCTCATGACTAGTGCAAAATGCGAGCGCTCGAACTCAAATGATTGCAGTATTTGGAAAGTGTTTTACTCACACGAAACATTCACGTGCAACGCTGTGGAGTGACATTGCAGCTGCTTGTTCTACATGAGTCATCACTTGCCGTGTCGTCATTTGATGTATATTGCGAGCAAAGAACATAAGCTCCAGATGCTTCCAGCTGCATCAATAGATAAAAGGTGGAGTACGTTTGCAGCATTGGCCATAGTTGAAGATATCGAAACTGCGGCCGATTCCTCGCTTCCTATTGTGAGGATGTCTAAGTTAAAGTTGCCGAAAGTAAGGATGCCAGAAGTCAATGATACAAAATCGTCAAATGCTTCTAAGAGCACTAAAGATGTTGCTTACGTTCGCCTGCGTCGACATGAGCGTGCGAAGCACGTCGTTCTTTCATCGGGTGAAAAGTACTCCTATGCTAAAGCTATGGTAGAACCATTGCTCCAGCATTTATCATATTTATCTAGTGGAGATTTTTATCAAGAACTTTACGCATGGAAAGAGACTGTGGAGGTAGGACTCCGACAAGTGAAATCACGCTCCGCTAATCATGCAGCGCGTACCTGCGATAGCAATAACGATAGTGGTGATGAAGGCGATGGAAATACAATCGAAGAGGATGCGTTTTCAATTTTGAATCCAGCCAAAGCCATGGCAACGATGCATCTAATGAATGCACTCGAAACAGCTACGTCAGATTCCAGTGACGAGCTCCAAATAAAACTCAACGACGATGGTGTAGTAACAAAACCCGAAGTCAGCAATAGTAATGTGGACGATAACGATGATGAGGTTTCACCTACTCAGGTAACTGGAGAAAAGATGGCCTATATCCTTAAGCGAGACAATGATAATGACGAGAACGAGTCATGTCAACCAGAACCAGAAGAGGCAAAAATCAGTGCTGCGGTCAATAAGGACGTCGATCTCATAAAGTCAAATCAGAAACCGAACCCCAAGGTTCCACTAGCCCGTCAAGTAGATATAATCAATGTCCCAAAGCAACCACGTCGAGGGAGGGCGAGAACGACGCTGAGGCAGCTTCGCCAAACCAAACTGACATCAGGACCAGACCGACTTGCTGTACATAAGTACCCTAGTGATCTCATTGTGTCCGTCGATCAGCTCATTATATGGGCCCGATGCACCCCAAACCTGAAACACGTGATGGAATTGTTGCAGAAGTATCCGGTTCAGCTAGAGGATGCTTACCTGCGGGTACGTGCAATTACGTACCGCTTGATCTAGCGAAGAAGTTGCAGGCTGCGATAACAACCGCGCGGCATGAGCAGCGTGAGCCTGACGAATTGGAAGACTGTGTGAAAGCACAAGGTCTTGTACTCGATCTAGTGGCCTCGATCGACCCAAAGCTTTGGAGATTTAGCGGGTACGGTTGCTTTATCTAATGGGTTCCTTTGCCATGGTTATGGTTGCTTTACCAGGGTTATGGTTGCTTTACTGTTTATAGTTGCTCAATTCGTTCTTCCATGCAGCAAATTTGTGAATGCGCTATCCAGATTCTACGCTGTAAAGCGCAAAATAAGGTCGTGGCTTGACGACCGCAAGTGGTTAGAGCAAGATTGGCGATCGATTGACTCCGATGTTGATCTATTTGCATCGCAGACACACACTCGCTCTGACTGCTGAAGCGACTCAAGCACGCCACCAAGTTCTAGCTAACGATATCATATTCAAGTTTACTTCGAGTCGATTGAGTACGGAATTTATATCGCCGTGTGGAAAAGGAGTGATCAACTTCGAGAACATTGTGGGTGGTGTATGCAAAGGGTAGATGAATGATAGCCCCATTGACTTCTGTTTAGCAACGATTGGGACTTCCGTGGAGAACTGTTATGTGTTGTCATCGCTTACCTGGGTTTTATCATGGTCACCGCTCCCTAGCACCTCCATTTTGAGCACTAAGTTTGTCGTCCTCCCTGTAAACATACAAGCAAATCATTGGGGGGTTATTATGGCACGCTTAAACTATGTTGAAGCTAAGAAACGTATTCAACTGCATGTATACATGTACGAACCTATTGTTGACGATGAATATCATGCCGAGATGAAAACAATATGGATGGGAATTAAAAAAAACGAGCAAGACAAGCATAACCAACCAAAAGAAGGCCTGAAGGGCTTCATTAAGCGGTGGCACCAATCTTCCGCCCCCCCACATCAAGCTTGCAATCGATCCAATTGAATGGGTTGAAACCCCACAACAGCCGGATGCTACGAGCTGCGGTGTGCTAGTGGTCGCTCAAGTACATAACTACCTTACTGGAAATATTAATCGTCAGTACTGCCGAGTGTCCAAAAAGGATGTCAAGATTATGCGTTTACGGCTGCTGTGGGTTATCATGCACCTATCGCATGAACGATTGATATCCAACGAGGATGCTGCTAAAGCTAGGGAAATCCACAAGAACCTTCAGACAGAGCTCTGACGCTGTGTACTAGCCCGATAATACACCTGAGCTTCAATTTAATTTCCGCGTTGCAAGAGTTTTGTTACTACCATCTCCAGCAGCACTGCAAATGAGATCACATCTTCCTCGCGTGTGATCCATTGTTTAAAGCTGCTAACTCGAAACCGCACTCTTCATTGTCTTCGATTAGAGCCTGAAGCTCAAGCTGCACCTCCAACATCTTCTCCAGGTGCATGCGCATCTCCTCCAGCTTATTCTTCATATCAGCAAGCTCGTTGAGTCTCCCGCGAATCAACTGACGCGCTAGCGATTTCGCGTTCATCTTAGTCCTGCGCTCTGTGATCTTTGCGGAGAAAACGGCAAAGTCTGTAGTATGTACTCCACTTTAATCATTGTGAAGCACACAAAAATGTGTTGTGTACCCCAACTACAAAGGAGAAATTTTCACTAAATTTAGACAAATTGGGTGACGACGGCGACGTGGTCACCTAGCGTCAGCGTCATTTAAAATAAATTACGGTGTGCCAGCTGTTGTTATGGTTGCTTTTAGCCGTAAAGTCGCCATATCGACTGTTGTGTGATCGTAGTTATGGTTGCTGTAACGCCATTCAAAAATGCTTCAAACAGCGTCTCTATGGGGGTGCAGGTTGCATGCCTTACCTTCGCGCAACGAGTGCAGCTACGAAATCCGCGCTTGGTGCATTTGTCCTAAAACATTCTACTCGTATTACTACCAAAATCTAGTCGGAATTGGACAATTTCCGCATTTATTGAGTTTTTGATTCCCCCCGAATCATGCCCCCCTCTTAACTGGATCGCCTGTTAAACACATCTAATTGGCTATTATTCATTAACCGGATGAATGCACAAAACCTAAGTCGGAACCGTATAGAAATGTAAAAAAAATAAGTTTTATTAGACTGTTACCTCTGGGTACCTAGGAATTGCATTTTCAAAGCTGCGAATTACTGCTTGGAGTGTAATGGAATAGCAATACCGGTAGTAGAATTATTGGCGCGGAGGCGCTTGTCCTTTGCCATACCACCGGTACTTTTAGCACTATTCCTAAGCTTTGCGTTAAGTGGCCCCATCACACCAACATCGAGCGGCTGACAGGCAGCTGTGCTGTTGGGTTAGAAGGGAGCCACTGTTACATTCGCCTGCTCCGCTACGAGCGCCTGTTCTTCTTCTGATGCATGACAATCGAAATTGTCAAGAAGAAGGACAGTACGAGCATCTATTTCAAATTTACGAAGATTTTCTACGTATATCTTCCAAACATTCCTGTCCATCCAAGCATTTTCTTGAGCCGAGTAAAAATGCTCGCTGGGATAATCTTCAGATTCACTTTCTTCAATCCTACCGCCAGGTACCCCGCAGATGATAAAAAGGTAACTTCGCTCCTAAAAAGAAAAAGGGTTAGGTTAAATAAAATACAAATAATAAGATAATCCTACCATCGTCGGGAATAGTTAGTGAGTTGCTGGAATTCGACAGGGCACGGAAAGCTCCGCGCCGAGGTCTAACGGTGTTGAACCTTCGGGTGAAATGCCATCAGACCTCGTGATTGGCCCGGATGGACAAGATTCACATTTACCGCGTTTGAGTGACTGGTATGCAGAGGGCTCAGTCGGTCCTAATACAAAACCGGCTGAGTACTCTGAGTAGTCAGTATTGCGAGGAGTGTTTTAAACACTCGGATTAGTGGCGGACACACTATTAGTACTTAGCTCGAGTTGTCGGTCGCGTGATGAGCCGAAGGCTCTGTTCACACTTGATATTTGTATAGGGATCTAGGATTATGTACATATGGGGCTACAGAACCCCTAATTATTAAATCAGAGCAGAATTTCCCCCCAAGGCAAAAGGGTCAAGTCCGTCCACGGTAAGCCTAGCTAGCTTAGCTGTGGGGACTGGATACACTCGGCCTCGGTGGGTTAATGATTGCCGGTGAACCCGAAGTACATTGACCGAGAGTTCATCCTGGTAAGGCCAAGAGAGAGAAGTGGCCGAGTGTTGAGGCAGAGAGAAACCTCTGGGTGTGTTTGCTGGGCGCGAGGCAAAGCCCCCCAGCGTACCTGGACTTTCGCCGAGGGTTTCCTTCTGTACAAGGTCTTGACTGACTCGGTACCCTTCCTAACTGAGGGACCACAGTGGGATAGCGTGAAAACGCAAACCTAAGTGCATCCGAACCCTCGCTCGTGGTTCGTGTTGCACATTTGAGGGTACACCTACCTAACCGACAGTGCACAGAGGCATCGTCCAACCCGGTGTAAGGGATCGGATCTGGTCTTCAGATTTTATCCCAACAAAGCTCAACCGACCTTTCGGGGAAGGGAGAGTGTTGTTGGTAGGGCTCGTTCCTATACGGAACGGGGACGTTCGTTGTGATCCTACACGACAACTGGTGCCGCGAGCCGGGACTGGTGTGACCTATTGTGTGTTGTTAGGTCTTTGTAGATCCTACCCTAACGAGCATTGGAAGAGAAGAAGAAAAGGAACAAGAAAAAAACAAGAGGAAAAACGAAAATGACTAAAGGATCCGCAGCGGTACCACCTACGCCGATGAAATCGGGACGAATCGAGATGGAAGGAGGCCCAACCCCGTCAAACTGGGAGCGGAGGACGCCTTTCATCTATCTCCGAAAGGTCGGTGAGTTTCGATGAGTCGACAGGAGGAATTTCCGAAGCCAAGGATGAAGAAGTGAATGCGTACGAGGACTCAGAGGTGGATGGATATGCTTTTGGCGATGCTCTGGATTCCTCGGACGAGTCCAGGGTGTCCGCGGGACGCAGTGGAGCTCCACGCCCTATCACCCGAAACCTCGCCGGTGAACTTGATGAAGTGGCCAAGCCAGAGCCCGCGCGCGATGACTCTGGAAGTGAGATCGAGGTCTTGGATAAGAAACCAGCGGACGAACCGGTTATCAGAAAACTCCCTGGCAATCGCCCGCCCGTGAACAGCAGCACGCATGCAGCTAACCGAGTGATCGGTCAGATTTTAGACCAAATGATGGAGTCGAGTGATTGGATCCAACCGTTCACGCCCAAGGCAGTGCACCAAGCTCTCTGGGTAGAGCTGAGTGGCGAATTGGCGTGCCCGTGAACACTATGTCAGCCGTGAAGGTGGCAGAAGACACGGTGTCACTGCTCAGAGCGATGGGGCTCGAACCTCAGACGAATCCGTCTGAGGCAGCCCTCCGTGATTGTCCCCCGGCAATTGCTGGCAAAGAGCTGAGGCGATGGAAGAGGAAGCTTCGGCTCAGCTTTGGAACGTCCGACAACGGGTTGAAGACGCCTCCCACGGTTCGACCGAAGGGGGATGCAGACCCTTCACAGATCCCGTTACCCCAAACACCTAAGAAGAACGAACATGGAAAAGAAAGCGACGATGATGGGGTGTTCGGGGTGAAAACGGAAGGGACACCGTACTTTCAAGACTCCCACATGGTGACTCCTCGGTCGTCCAACAGAGCCGATCGGCTAGCCCGAGACACAGAGGCCTCTAACGCTCAACGAGATGTCGCGAGGGCATCGTCAGGGCGGCCACGCCGACGCTTTGTGCCTCGCGACGGCTCCTCGGATGACGATAGCGGAAGATGACTATTACCGGAAGGAAGATGCTGAGTACGGTGATCCAAGCGACGAACTGGCTCGGCAAGTGAGAGAGGTTAGCGAGATGGAACGGTTGAACTCTATTCCGAGGCTTGAGCTTGCGACTCACAGACCGCTCGCCCAGATCAAGGCCTTCTCAGGGCTACGTAACAAGAGCGAAAATTCGATGCAATGGCTACGAACCTCCGTCTATGAGAAGAAGGGGACCCGCACTCCTCCGAACGAGTGGTGTATGGCTTTCGAGTTGAGTCTCCGAGATGGAGACTTGCATTGGTACCGGCGACTGCCCCGCAAGACGAAGGGAATTACTCAGAGATGCGTTCATTAAATACTATTGCTCGCAATTCCGCCAGTCCGCGAAAGCTCGGTATTACTCGAATAAGCGCGAAGGCAGCGAGCATGTGTGCGACTATCTGAATCGACTGAACGGCTACGCCCGCAACGCAGGAGTGCAATTTGAGAAGGGACGACGCGAGTCCAAGGAACACGTGAACCGATTCCTCGAATCATGCGGAGACCGATGTCTCGAGAGACGTCTGTGCCATCTCCGCATGAAGGACATTCACGAACTGGAGGATATTATCAACGATATCCTCAAGTCGGAAGAACGAGGCTCGACTAGAGAAACCTCTGCGTACCTCTCCCGAGGACGAGACCGCTCTCACGGTCGTGATGAGCGGCGTGCAGAGACCTCGAGGGACGGATATCGACGGGACCGTCACGACAGACACGGACGCGGATATGACCGTCGAATGGACGACTCCCGTCACACACCCCGTATCTCACTCGCGGAAGCCTCTCTGTCAGAGATGATGGCGGAGCTGCAGGTCCGCGAGTCGAAGTACGGGAGGTCAGAACGTTCGAAGTATCGAGATATACGTCGGAGCCTCGAGGACAGCAACAGTGAAGATGCGGAGAATCGGTCGACAGATGAAGATCAATCGGGAAGCGATTACGCTGACCCGTACCACTCTGACGAGCTTGATCATCACGTCGCGGCCGCCAACGACGCTGAACGCCGAACCGAGGCAATCGGGACGTACGGCCGGTCTGAAAACCGCGGTCACCACGGAGACTTCCCTAACAGAGGACTCGACCGCAACTCCCGCCACCAAGGCCTCGACCGAAGTAGTCGTCAGTATGGACCGTGTGCAGCATGCGGAGGACCTAACCATTCTGCCCACTACTGTTTCAAGAGTTGTAGATTGTGCAAGCAAGTGCACGACGCCGGCAAGTGTGAAGCCTTCCAGACCATGAGCACCTACCTCCGAACGAAGGTTGATAGGAAAGATCTCCCAGTGGAGCTACAGAGCCTTCGCTTCAGCGGCGATTTAAACTAGGCAGCCCGCCAACTGAAACTGGGTTGGTCCCAATCGGGCTGCCACAGTTCGCCTCCCCACCGGTTGACGCAGACTGTGTCTATGCGTTTGTGGGTGAGAGCAAATGGCTGAAGACCCAACGAAGAGAAGAAGTGAATGAAGTGACCACGACGGAAATTGAAAAGGAGAGAAACGGAAGTTTCGGTGGAGGTGAAAGTGATGGAAGGAATAATGAGGAATGGAATAGTGGTAGCTCAGAAGGTTTGGTGTCGAGCGTCACTCAAAAAACCTATCGACCCGAGAATATAATTGAAACTGTTGTCAGGCGAACGACTTGGGTGGTGGTCAGCTCAGAAGTTTGACAAACGAGTGCGAATGAGGGCTCTGGTCAAAGGTGCTGTGAATGACGCGCGCACGAGGATTCTGATAGACACAGGAGCGAATGTTAGCGTGATCTCGGAGCGTTTCGTCAAGCAACTTCGTTTGCGCGAAGTACGAGACCACGGAGGATGTGTGGAGATACAGGGATTCACAAAGGGAACGATGACAACAACCAAACGAGCCCTCACTAAACTAACCCGGTGGAATCAAGTGTATGAGTACGAACTATGGGTTATGGACCATAGAGCTGGGGTGGACATAGTCCTCGGAAGAGATTTTATGATTCCGGCTGGTGTGCGTCTAGACCTCTTTCATGCGACTGCCCGACTTCCTGACGAGGTTGAAATCCCCCTCATCAAGACGCAGCGTATGGCAGGCACGCCGGAAGAAGGCCCTCATGTCCCTAACGGACCCACCGAGGTCTTGACTATACCGGGGCATGAGTCGCGAGACTATCGGCCAATGCGGCAACCTCCGACCTACTAAACTCATGCGTTATGGGTCCAGAGGACGGAATAATTGATAGCGAAGGTTGTAGGGTTTCCGCGCGGTCGTCCATGGCGGATACGAGTCACGAATATCTCGGATCGCCTAGTCACGTGCCCGGTGCACTTACCTCTATTGCTGTGGCTTCCCCAAGGGGACCTACCGAGGACGCAGGGGTACGAGCGACTAGGCTCGGACAAGTATAACGAGTGGCGAATCCTCGCTTACTCCCGTTCAAGAGACTCTGATCTCTATAAGGTCTAATGCGAGATCTACAAACGATGGCTGGCAGCTCAACCATCGGCGGTGGAAAGAGTGCCGTATACGACTCCCACAAAGATCCTGAGACGACCGAGCGAATTCGCGGAAGGAAGCGAGTCTGATAGGGATGATCAGGCGGAGTGCGCCACAGCTACGACAGAACCTTCGACGGAGATGGGAGCAGAGTCGACGCACCAAGCGGAGCCAATTCCGAAACTTACTGCGCACTTTGACAGGGTGTCGGAGGCCTCGAAAGAGACTCAACTGAAACTGGAAGGAGCCTATCTCACTGCTACTATAGTGTCCGAAGATTGGGGTGACCGCGACGCTGTGAGTGCGTCAGAACACCCCGGTAATGATATTGAGTTCGAAGATTACGCTCGCGAGTAGGCATTTCTGCCGGACCTTACCGAGGCCGCATCTACTACGCTCGACTATACTGGACCGCATGTTCGGCACCCATCTCTGAGCGTGGAGCAGCAGGATCGCGTGGTGAAGGTTCTGAAGAGCCATGTGCGAATCATGATCTCGAGTGGGAATGATCTACCACCACCTGCCTACGGCGTGGTGTGCGATATCGATGATCAAGAGCATCCACCTATCAAACAGAAGACTCGGAGGATACCGCTTCGACATCTGAAACAGCCTTTTGAGTTGCTGAAGGGATTGTTGATAGCGGGTCTCATTGCCTTCTCGGACAGCCCATGGGCATCGCCGATTGTGATTGCTCTGAAGAAAACCGGAGTGGATATTCGTTTGTGTATTGACTATAAGTTGGAAGACTCTGTTACGTCTATTGTGGAATATGCGATGCCCTTGGTTGATGACTTGCTTACGGACATGGAGAAGTATCTGTGGTACTGCTCCCTTGATGCTGCCAGTGGATTCTGGGCGGCGATGATGACTCAGAGAGCTCGGAAGATCGCTGCGTTTGTTTGTGCACTGGGGCATTTTGAGTGGCTTCGAATGCCGTTTCGATTAAAAAATGCACCGATGATCTATCCGCGGATGACTGACAATGCTCTGTGGGGGTTCGTTCAACCTCGAGGAGGTTGGTCCGCCTTTGCGGAACGCGTTCGGACAGCTGAGGCTGCAGATACAGCCGACGGTGGTTCACCTACCGACACTGTTACCCATAGCCGAACTCGGTTCGAAGCAGATCGTGAGAGCTCGGATTTACCTGACTCACTTTCGGCGGTCGTGAGCGATCCCAGGGGTGACATGTTCGCTAGTGGCGAAGCCGGCCAATCCTCGCTGGTACCGGTTTTCGAACGAAGATCGTTCGTTGATGACATATGTTTCGGCGGTGAGTCATTTGACTCCTGCCTCGAGACGTTAGATCGATTATTGAGTCGCTTCGAAGAATGCCGGATTAGCGTCAGCTTTACCAAGAGCATGTTTGTACAGCCCACGGTTGATATCTTGTCCCACGCGGTGTCACGGGAAGGGTTGCGAGCTGATGCGAAGAAGCTTAAGGTTATCACAGAGCTCTCGTTCCCAAGGACAAAAAAAAGAGTGCAAGCCTTTCTCGGCGCACTGAATTATTATAGTCGGTTCATCCATGCCCTACCGAGAAGGAGGTGTTAGCGCTGCTTTTACTACTAAAGACAGGCTACACTCAGTTGGCCGGGCGTACGATCAACGCCTATACCAGGTTTTCAACATTGGGATGGATTAATACGTCCAAGACACTCTTCGGACGGCCCATCCAGTTCGCGGTCATGCTGTCTCCGTGGCACCTGGTAGTCCACCGAGTCAACGAGGATGACAGTGCATTCGCCCAACTGCTCCACTCCACGATCACAAATTTCGTGGGGCTAGACAAGGCTTTGCAACGCGTCGCACCACCCTCCAAACGGGCTATGATGGTTCGAATGGACCCGGCGCTGCCATACGCACGTCTACCGAACGACCATCGAGGTTTCGTTCTGTCATTCGACTGCTCGGCCAAGACACCGAAGCATGGATGGTATGGAAGCTGTGCATGGATTCTCTGGCGACTTCCTCACTGGAAGATAGAGGTCGCTGCGAGTGCTTATCTCGAGAGCAAAGCGGAGTACATGGGTATGAACGAGGGCTTACGCGCCGCGCAAGCCTATGGTGTAACCGACTTAGTCGTCGTTGGTGACTCGAGACTCGCAATCCAGCAATCTCTAGGTGCCTGAAGGAGTTGCTTTTGACTCAGCTGAGCATACACCGAGAGCGCGTTGCGAGATTTCAATCCGGCGGATACCTCCACGTCACCCGAGAATACAACGCTTCGACGGACTCGCTGGCAGGAGAGACGTTGGTGGCAAAGGAAGCCAAAACAACATTAACCGAGGCGTCGAAGAGCAAGCTGGAACAACTAAACCGAATTCACGAAGTCGTCTATAAGAGACCGAACCGAGAAGTCACACAAGTCAGTACCCTGAGGACTCTGTCCGGGGATACGGGGACCCAGCGTGATAATTGTTTCGATTTCGCACTTAAACCGAGGTTCGTAACGGCTATAACGAGGCAACAAACCCAGACCGACAAGAAGCGAGTGAGATTTGCGGACACCCATGACGAGGACTCTGAAGCGTTACCTGTGGAACCAGAACCACCGGAGCGACCGAATGACGCTACCACCGAGTCCTCTCACGTTGAAAATGGTGAAATATCCTGGGGCAGTCGAACGTCCGCCTAGTGCTGAGGATATCGACCCATTAGAAGTGCAAGAAGAACGACACCGTAGAGTTGGCAGGGCTCAAGACGAGGAGCTTCGCTGGGCCAACCTCAAGTTGGTGTTAAAGGGCGAAAGCTCGAGTCTTGGATATAAAGTTGCCCGAGAGGCCAGGAAAATGGCGGACCGATTTGTATTGAGTGACGACGGTTTATTATATTTCTTAGGAGTGAACCGTCGGTGGGGCAAAGATCGGATAAACAAGACCGTCCTCCGCCTAGTAGTACCGACAACGATGGTTCAAGAACTTTACATAGCTGTCATGACTCACTGGAAGGAGGTCATCAAGGTATCGTCAGAACCTTCCACCGAGTCAAAGCGGATTATTACTGGATCGGTCTATACACAAATGATGAGAGGGACGTGAGGTCGTGTCCAGATTGCAGTTCAAGTAAGAGCCGCCCTCAGCTACGAGGATACTCCCCGGGGAACATCCTGGCAGAGCGGCCACTCCATATTGTATCAATGGATTTCGTCATCCCACTACCGAAGTCTCGGAGGGGCAACACCGTGTTGCTCTATTTCAGTGTGCATTTACTGGATTTGTCATGGCGAAGGCTATGTCGGGCACATCCGCACTGTGCATCGCGCAAGCTTTCGAAGAATGTCTGTACAGAAGGTTCGGAGCACCGTCCTTAGTCAGACATGACCGAGATCCCCGCTTTATGAGCGAAGTTTTTCAAGCCTTTGCGGAAATGATGCAATCTCGGTCGCGGGCAACTTTGAGTTACCGACCACAAGCGAATGGCCAACAGGAACGCTCGGTAAAGACAGTAATGCAGTCAGTACGGGTGTATGCTGAGGACCCCCTCCAGCAAGATTGGGATGAGATTGTGGAGAGGGTAGTTTTCGCGATTAATAACTCGCAAGACACCACTCGGAAAGAGACACCTTTTTATCTGGTGCATGGATGGGACGCCCAGCCGACACTCAAAGCGATGGCGTCTTCTTTGAAGCGAGGATTCGGTAGGCAATCAGAGGCCTTAGCATGGAGAAGAGAAGTCAACTGCCAGCAAGAAATAGCGCTGAAGATGGCAAAAGAATATCAGGCGGTTGAAAAAGCGAGAAGAGTGAATTAACACAATGATTCTCTGAGCAGGCAAGAAAAAGAGTCTCTACCTCGACCGAGGGTTAATGAGAACTCTGAAGACAATCCAGAAGACGCAGAGGATACGAGTACACCGGTGGACGAGAGTCCGAAGGCTCTCTTTGAGCCTGGCGATAGAGTGTGGCTATACATGGAAAGAGTCAAACCAGGTCTCACTAAGAAACTGGCACATCATTGGCGTGGACCTTTCCGAGTTAAAAAGAAGGTTGAAGAATATGCGTATGAACTAGAGCTCCCGGATAGAAGTGGATCTAGATTCTACCCAGGGGTCCATGTCTCTCGACTGAAGGCAGTGAAAGCGTTCGGCGACCGACCGAAGGTTCGGTTGACCCGAGAGCTCACTGACGAAGCAAGACTAGACTTCGACGAAGAGTTGTTACCTGAGGATAGTTGGGAACCAGACATGCTAGCAGGAGAGTATGAAGTCGAATCCATCCTGGATGATCTACGGCCAATGGAGACGAGTACTCGGAGGTCGGTCAGAGAGTTCCTAGTGAAGTGGGTCGGCTATGATGAGCCAACATGGGAACCAATGACCAACCTCTCGTGTGGAGGATTACTCTATGATTATTTGCGTGAGAAACGTAGTTCTCAGAGGTTCCAATGGGTCCAAGTCGCTGACGAGGACTAGGAACCAGCACGAAAATGGACTGCGGGCGGGGATGCACAGCCCGCCCTACCGAATAAGCTACTGTACGATGATTGCATGAATTTATGTTTGTATATGATGTGAACAAATTTTCGGATGGGGATTGGACAAAGTGGATTGACTATGGAAATTGACGTGGAATGAATGATGAAACGATGTTAAGACTAGCGGAATGTGGTTGCTAAATTATTTGAAAATAAGTGAAATGATGAACCGAAACCTAGATCCCCGCAGTCGAAGCAAGGTTGACCAAGATGGTAAGCCCAACCTGAGCAGGGGCTTGGGTGTCAGCAGTCGCTTGGACTCGCGCATCAGCGAACTCTTTGACCCTCGGAGCAGTGAAATGGGACTGTCTCAACGCGGGGTTGACCACAACAGCCGCGCCGACCTCTTCTCGAGGGGTTGCAGGGAGCAAACGTCGCGTTGAACGGATGCTCGGCCGGCACACCCACCCAGCAGTTTCACCAAGGCTGCCGAGCATCCAGATCCACTACTTCGATAGTCCACGCCACAGTATTCGGAGCCCAAGTGAGGGTCTCGAACGAGTACTGCAGCATTGAAGGCTCCAGCAAGATCTCTGGCGGACACTTGATCTTGCCACCGGCATCCGGGGTGCACCAGACCCAGAACCGCTTGGGGATTTGGAGCCGGAGACGGTCAGCACGCAAGTTCCGAGCTTTGTTGTAGGCCCGCCATGCTGACTCCGTCTCCAGACACTCAGGCGTATCTGGCTCAATCCGGTCAGAAAGCTGCTGGAGCCATTGCTCGACAGCAGCAACCGAGACCCAGTGGGCTCGTTCCCAGAGAGCAAACCCGAGGTCCGAATGCTCAGTCCTCCGCACGGCTCGCCCCGTGAACTGGCGCCACGACTTGACCACGATAGCAAGTCCCGAAGCTCTAATCGAGATGGGCTTGTCGGGCATGAAGTCGTCTGCCCCGAAGGTGCAGGGAGACTCCCACAAACGTGCCCGAAGCCTCTGCCATGGGTGCGTTGGGTCCTCCCAGTCAACAAACGCCTGGATGCCAGCAACCGAGCACTCAGTGACACGATCACTGGCAATAGACTGAGGGATGCGAGCATTCAATATCTCGCACTAAGCCTCTTGAGCCCCCGGAGCTGTGAATGCAGGCTCCAATAGAGGGTTGGCCAAGTCGGGGAGCTTCTGTGACGCCCGTACCCGAGGTTGCGGGCCTTGGATCGGAGCCGGGATAGCAGTCTCAGGCTCGAAAGCCGTAGACCGAGTCCCGGGCATCGTGGACAGGGTGGCTGTAACCACTGTCCGGGCGCGCGAAGCCGAAGCTTGCCGAGGGGTCGGAGTGGCCACCACACGAGCAGGAGGAGCAGAACCCGTGTGGGGGTTGGCCACTCGACGACGGGCCGAGACCGACGTCACCACCGCTACGGAAGCCGCGGCCACCACTGCAGCCGACCCAACAGAGTCGGGTACGGACGCCGAGCATGCCACAGAAGCTTGAGTGGCTGCGGGCGGGCGTGAGGGTGTTGCTAAGCCCAGCAACAAGGAGTCAGACGCAGCCTCGTTCTCGGCTGCAGCCATCTATTGAAGCCCCGCAGTAGTCGACGCCGCGCGGGTGGGCCGACCATCACGCCGAGGCTGGGAGACCGCTGGGGACGGGAACACTCCCCCGGGGGCAACGGAAGCTTCGGAAGCAGCTCCGTCTGCCCGGGAACCTCCATCGTCGTCAATCTCAACCGGTACCAAAGCTTCGGTACCGGGCGTAATGACCCTTGAAACCACCGGCATGCTTGGAAATGAGGCAGTCGATGCCGTCGACGACGCTGGGGATGCTGGTGTCCGAGGGATCGGTGAAAACGGCGGATCCGACCCGCTTGGAATGGACGCGAACGACAACACGTCACTGTCGGCCGAGACCACAATACCAGAGATCGGCGCCGACGAAGTCGGAGCTGAGGCGGCCGGGAGCGATGAAGGAACGCGCTGTCAAGGCCCGCTGCTGCTGACCGCCACAGAGGTTGCTTGCCTCGCAGCTTTCCGAGCCTTCAAATCCACTGAAGGCCGACCAAGCCGCTTCTTCTTCTTGGACGGTAGAGTCGCAGACCGAAGCTTGGCAGACGATTTTGCTGGCCTCTTAGCCTTGCCTTTGTGGAGGGAAGAGGAAATCACTGGGCCCGAGTCGTCTGGAGTGTCGGAGTCGACAGTCAGAGACGTCGAGGACCCTGACGTAGCAACAGCTCCACCAAGTGACCCTGAAGAAGCTAGAGGTGTCGGTCCAGAGCCTTCCGAAGACCCAGAAGCTACCGGCGGAGGTAGGATCTCCAATGGCAGCGCGCCCAATTCCATCAAGAAGGTAGCGAACGCAGCCGGCATTGCGGATGCAGATGCCGAGCTTGCTCCACCGGAGGCAGAGTTCTGCCGATCGCTCTGCTTCAGGTACTCTCGGAGCTGCGCGGCATACGAAGAGATACCGGCCTTGAATTGCTCTCGATCTTGGCGGATGACTTTGTGGGTATCCGCCATAGCCTTGTCGAGACGACGGCAACGCTGTATGAGGGCCGCAGCAGCTTGAGAGCCCTGTTCCAACGCAATGTCGGTCGCCACGAGCTGCCGGACAGCATGGGCAAGCCGGATGTGCCGAAGGTTCTCAAGAGCAGCGTTGTGCTCGTGCGAAGCTTGGTTACGCAAGCGCTCTGCTTTAAACCGGTGGTCAACCTCACGATGGAGCGAATCTGCGGAAGTGACCAACCGCGCCTCCAGTGAAGCGACGTCACTCCGCAACTTCGTAAGGTCGTACTCCCAAGGAGCAGGCGAGCGAGGGACCGGAGCCAATGCATCGACTACGTCCGAGAGCGACGCAGCAGCCTCAAGGCGCTGGTCTAGCTCGTAGTCGGTACGGAGAGGTGGCCGACGATTCAAGTCGACCACCAAGCCGGCTAGCGCCAAGAAATGGCTCTGAGCCGACTCTTGCACCTGCGGGACCGTGCGATCGGTGCCAGCGGTGACGATGTCCTCGATGTCCTCCCATCGGACAGAGGAAAAGCGAGGCGCCCCAGGAGCAGCGAACGAGGCCTCGGGCGCATCAGCAGCCGAACAAGCACCATCGCCAGGAGCCCCTGAGCCGGGGATTGAGCCTTGCGGCTGGGAATCCGCCGAGCCGGCACTGGAAGCAGCCTCGGGCGCATCAGCGGCCGAACGAGGAACGGCCCCAAGTACCGGACTCAAGGCTTTGTCTGGTTGAGCCACGGAGGACTCTGAGTCCTCACCGCTAGCGTCTCCAGTGGACGTAGTGGGGAAGGGACTGGGTGCCGAAACCTCGGCAACACCAGCAAGCTAAGGCCGCGACGGAGAACCTCCGTCGACCCCGGGTGAAGCGGCGAGCGGTGCCATGACGGAGACCGAAGTCTCAGGCGAAGCCGCAGGAGGTGGAGTGTCGGCGCCGAGAGCGCGGAGAGCGCGAGCTTGAGCGCGGGCCAGAGGACTCTGACCCCGGGCTATCAAGTTGGAGAATGAGCGGCACTACAACGCTCGCCACTCACGAGGGTTCGCCTTGCAGTGGGGGCAGTTGACGTGTTGGAATTCGACCGGGCACGGAAAGCTCCGCGCCGAGGTCTAACGGTGTTGAACCTTCGGGTGAAATGCCATCAGACCTCCTGATTGGCCCGGATGGACAAGATTCACATTTACCGCGTTTGAGTGACTGGTACGCAGAGGGCTCAGTCGGTCCTAATACAAAACCGGCTGAGTACTCTGAGTAGTCAGTATTGCGAGGAGTGTTTTAAACACTCGGATTAGTGGCGGACACACTATTAGTACTTAGCTCGAGTCGTCGGTCGCGTGATGAGCCGAAGGCTCTGTTCACACTTGATATTTGTATAGGGATCTAGGATTATGTACATATGAGGCTACAGAACCCCTTATTATTAAATCAGAGCAGAATTTCCCCCCAAGGCAAAAGGGTCAAGTCCGTCCACGGTAAGCCTAGCTAGCTTAGCTGTGGGGACTGGATACACTCGGCCTCGGTGGGTTAATGATTGCCGGTGAACCCGAAGTACATTGACCGAGAGTTCATCCTGGTAAGGCCAAGAGAGAGAAGTGGCCGAGTGTTGAGGCAGAGAGAAACCTCTGGGCGCGAGGCAGAGCCCCCCAGCGTACCTGGACTTTCGCCGAGGGTTTCCTTCTGTACAAGGTCTTGACTGACTCGGTACCCTTCCTAACTGAGGGACCACAGTGGGATAGCGTGAAAACACAAACCTAAGTGCATCCGAACCCTCGCTCGTGGTTCGTGTTGCACATTTGAGGGTACACCTACCTAACCGACAGTGCACAGAGGCATCGTCCAACCCGGTGTAAGGGATCGGATCTGGTCTTCAGATTTTATCCCAACAAAGCTCAACCGACCTTTCGGGGAAGGGAGAGTGTTGTTGGTAGGGCTCGTTCCTATACGGAACGGGGAC
>BSXT01000575.1:0-14773 GCA_030267785.1 Phytophthora fragariaefolia | reverse complement strand
GGTGACCGCGACCAGATTCGCAGGCAGCGCGAATCGTCGATGCTTGATGCATCCACTTATTAATCTGTTTCTTTTTACTACGAAGGTCTTTTCGCTGTAACTTGCCATAGAATTCCTCGATAGTTTAATGTAGATTGTGACCGGACGCTATGTAGTTTAAGATCTCCTGCTTGTGGGAGTTCGCCACGGCTGTCCGCTGATAGGACTTGCGCTTCTTGCCTTGGCCATTGATCCGAGGACGGCCCACGGTCGCGCTGGTTACGATATGGGTGATTTTAGCTGTGTCTAAGCTTAAAATAGATGAGGTCGGAAGAGTTAGTAACAGGACCATCTGCGATAGAACCACGGACTCTGATTGGCCACTTTGAGGGTGACCCTTAGCAGTAAACGACGCCTAGGACTACGACGATACGGTACTTCAAACCGAATCAAGATGCAATCACAGAAACGCGGCTCCAAGACATGGAAGACGCAGCCAGCAATATGTTCGAGCAATTGACCAAGTGATAAGCTTGCAGTTCGCCTCGTAGAAATGTTCTAATTTTCATTATCCTCGGCAACGTGACCCCTTGTTCTTAATTACGCGGAGGATCTCGAAAACCAAATCCAGAGCTTCTACGTGCACTGCACGGCATTAGTTTATCGTGAAACGAGACTACTCGCGCTTGATCCAGTGCATCACGCTCCCTTCTAAATATGAAATGCTGTCAAATACGATAACTGATTGAGCTGGCCTGTTCTCCCGTGAAAATCATCTGTGGGAGGGCCGTCTGACATGTGAATCCGAAAATCAACTTTTAGAGTAGCAACGTTTCTATATATTTGGAAATGATAGAAACATGTCAGTGGGTGGCGTAACACAATTCAAGCGACCGCCAGTGAACATGCCGCGCGAGGATCCCAAGCGACGTACGCCGCGCTCTGCCTCGGTCCCCGACGCCCCCCACGCGTCTCGCGCACTATGATCATGTAGCTGACTCTTTTATCTTCCGAATGGTGTGCATTTTCCCCCTGCAGGCACGCGCCTCGTGGATGAGGAGGACGGAGACTCAGTGGAGTTCACCACGTCCAAGGACATCACCGTCTTCCCCACCTTCGAGTCCATGGGGCTCAAGGAGGACCTTCTTCGAGGAATCTACTCATACGGTATGACTTCCCTCTCCCTAACGCAGCGATTCCGGGGCTCTAGATGGCTCTACAGCCTCCGGGACGCCTCTCGGGGCTTGGTGCATAGGTTTAAACACATTGCTGACCTCTTACTGCTTGCTTCTGGTTATTGAAACAGGTTTTGAGAAGCCCTCAGCCATCCAGCAGAGAGCCATTAAGCCGGCGATTCAGGGGAGAGACCTGATCGCCCAGTCGCAGTCGGGAACGGGCAAGACGGCCGTCTTCTCCATCTCGGTGCTGCAGTCGCTGGACACGTCCAGCAACGAGACTCAGGCGCTAGTGATCTCGCCCACGCGCGAGCTGGCCGAGCAGACGCAGAAGGTCGTGCTGGCTCTTGGAGACTTTATGAACGTTCAGTGTCATGCCTGCATTGGAGGCAAGAGCGTGGGCGAAGACATCCGTCGCCTGGACTTCGGAGTGCAGGTGGTGTCCGGAACGCCCGGTCGCATTTTCGACATGATCCGCCGTCGCAACCTGCGTACGCGCAACATTAAGATGCTGGTGATTGACGAGGCCGACGAGATGCTCAACAAGGGCTTCAAGGAACAGATCTATGACATCTATAGGTACCTGCCGCCATCGACACAGGTGCTGCTGGTGTCGGCGACCATGCCCCAAGAGGTGTTGGACTTGACGCGCAAGTTCATGAACGAGCCTGTGAAGGTTCTGGTGAAGCGTGACGAGCTGACGCTGGAGGGTATCAAGCAGTTCTTCGTGGCTGTGGAGAAGGAGGAGTGGAAGTTTGACACGCTGTGCGATTTGTACGACACGCTGACGATCACGCAGGCTGTGATTTTCTGCAACACGAAGAGGAAAGTGGACTGGCTGACTTCCAAGATGCGCGAGGCGAACTTCACGGTATCGGCCATGCACGGAGACATGCCACAGAAGGAGCGCGATGCTATTATGCAAGAGTTCCGTTCGGGTGGCTCGCGTGTGCTCATCACCACAGACGTGTGGGGTCGTGGTCTGGACGTGCAACAAGTGTCGCTGGTAATTTGCTACGATCTCCCCAACAACCGTGAGCTGTACATCCACCGTATCGGTCGCTCCGGCCGTTTCGGTCGCAAGGGTGTTGCTATCAACTTCGTCAAGGACGACGACATCCGCATTTTGCGCGACATCGAACAGTACTATAGCACGCAGATCGACGAGATGCCCATGAATGTTGCAGATCTGATTTAGGTTCAACATGGGTCTTGCCCGTGCCTTTCTTCGTTTAAGCTTACCTGAATACATCAGCTACGCTGTTCATGCCAAAGTCACAGCTCATCGCGACGGTAATGCAACTGTGTTGGCTGTGGCTGGTTATTTTGTGCGAGGGCGGCATCTTCGTGCTGCTCAAGCAGGGTAAGACGTTCATCCAAAATGACTGAAATAGCGGCACGGAGCGCTTCTGTACTCTCCGGGGTGGTGAGCAATTGCCGAAGGTGTTTTGCCGGCATGGCTCGAAGCTCATCGATCGTTAACGTCTTCG
Organism: Phytophthora fragariaefolia; assembly: GCA_030267785.1. Lineage (NCBI taxonomy): Eukaryota > Oomycota > Peronosporomycetes > Peronosporales > Peronosporaceae > Phytophthora > Phytophthora fragariaefolia. The sequence continues at coordinate 12,129 of BSXT01000575.1, read as the reverse complement.
TCACCTTGTCCGCGGAAGCTTTTACCGCCTGCCTTTCAGGATGTCCACTGCCGTGCTGAACAACCTCTGCATCAATTTGCTGTTCTGTGACAGCCTCTCCCTCTCGTTCCCACTTCTCGAAGAGTTCGCGACGACGTCGCTTTCGGTCTTCCACCATCTGCATCCAGAAGCTCTCGATAGCATCTTCGTCCATCTCGGGAAACTCGTCGATGGCAATACTGCGTGTGGCATTATATTTGCCCCCAGCACGTTCTTCAACGCGCGGCTTGCTCTCCAGCACCATCATCTCGAAGTCTTCCACATCCTCTTTACTGCGGAAGTACGGTGACGACAACGCCACTTCCAGATGGATGACATAGTGGAAATCTCCGAGCTATAGTCTCAACATCACAGCAGAGTATGAGCTATCGTATTTCCTCAACCAAACACCTTAAAGTTACCTCAGTAGCTGCTGCGTGAATCTTCGCGAGTGACAACGTCTGATAAATGCCCGAGTCCGACAATTCTCGAAGCTGCTCCACCGCAAACTGCAACAACACAATAGTGGCAACAATGTCAATATGTGTTTGAACACTTACAGCATGGCGCGAGGTATTGCGCTCGTGACTAAAACGCTGATTAGTACGTTGGCAGCATCGGTGATGACAGGGTCATTTGGCGCCTGACCAGTGCGCACGCTGGAGAAGTACGAGCGAGGCGCGATGGATGCAGCAGCCTTACTATTGCGATTGATGCAAGCGACTACAACCACAAGCACGAGGAGATTATGCAGCAGCAAGCGAGGAAATATTGTCGTTGCCATAGCGGGACTTTGGATTTAGTGATGACACACACAACTCTTCGCGAAAGATCGCTTTTTGACACGCATGGCATTGGATTCCCTCGTGATAGTAACATGACGGGGGGGGGTACGCCCGATGTGGTTGAGTTGTAGCTTACCTGTCAAGCCTTGACTCAAGGCGCAGGTCGAAGGGAAGCATTTTACTACGAATATCTTAGCCACCGACTTAATACCCCTGCACTTTCGTGGATATAATCCATCCCAGTGTTCATTGTCCCTGTTATGATTACCTCAAAATGGTTGCTCGGCGTGGAACCAGTGGGTCCGAACCACCATGGAGTGCACATTGAAGGATGGCAGTGACCACAATCTTGGCGAGGACGTCGCTGTCCAGCTGTTGGTGGTCTACGTCGATGTTTCCCATGTCAATGTGCTTGGTTGCTCAATCGGTGAAATGAAGTATCATGACACCCGTCGATGGAAAGCAGTTATTGGACATTGTTGGCATAGCATAGCCGTCGACATGGCGCTAGCCTCTACAGATGCTCAACTCCTTCCTGCGTACTTGGATGGAGGTAGGTGCTGGTAATTTACCCGCTCCCAGCGAACGTTAATTTAAACACTCACTTGAAGCATCTCGGTCGCCATTGCAAAACCAGTCCAATCTAATACTCACCATGACGACGTGAAGGTAAATGGGTATAGGATTGGTAGTAGAACCGAGAATAGTACTAAATAGTGTAAAATAGTAATAGTAAATATTACTATGACTATAGTAGAAATTGGCGAAAAAGTCATATATTCTTACCATAGTCAATTCAAATGTGAAGGAATAGTACTAAGAAATCCTACTATTCACCATGTTCAAGTTCAAGCTGGGTATCTTGAGAGGACGCGCTTAATGGGTGAAAAACGAGTGGCCAGCGCACTGTTTCCTCTGCGTTTTCTCCCCCATGCCAAGATTCGGTTTGCGAAGAACAATCACAGCTCCCATGCGGTGCTCTTCAGTAGGCTGTACGCTAGTCGATGTGGATGTGACTGCCCCTTGCTGCATTTGCGGAAAGCCTGTTCACCACGTTTGTAGCAACGACATTTCTGGAGATGAGGAGCCATCGAAACGGTACGGAGGCTGTATTTTCGGTTCTTTTGGGCTGCTTAATCTAACACAGAGCGTCTACAGATTTTGGAGTCCGATATGTCTTCTGAACTATAGATCAAGTAATACAACAAAAAGTGAATCGACCCCAGTTAGCAGTCAAGGAGTCGCTCCTAGTGAAGAGACTATGGAAATGTCGGATATGGAGCTACGCCTTCTACAAGGTGAGGAGGTCTCTGAACAAACCGAGCAAGCAATGGAGGAGGCAAACGTGGTCAGGGATGCAGACGCGGTGGTGGATAGGTGGCTTGCACTACGTGTGAACTGGGCAGGGGTCGCAGAGCAACAGTACACGAAATAGAAAGAATGCCGAGAGGTGATTAGAAGCTAACCATTAATTCGAACGGCGGGAAAAAGGTGTGGAATGTGGGTGGATTGTGTGAGCATTTCGACGTCCGCCCCTGGTTTCTCGATACGGGCGAGAAGCTCTTCCCGACAATAGAGCGGTTTCGAACATCACTTTCACTACCCTTACCATCACATTTTTATTTTAAGCACATTTTTCTGACTAAATACGATCAAATTCTGGTGGAACTTGGAAATGTATGGATTGCAGGTCACCACCCTCTCACATTGTCTCTACCATCCGTTTGGGTCTTGCAAACGGCTTGTTGGCGCTATCTCCGCATTGCTAAAGTGGCTATGACAAAGCCAACGAAGCGCAAGAATTTCTCGGACGAGGAGGACGTGCTTCTGCTCAAGCAAGCCCTGGCCGACGAACCGTATCGGCAAGAGCATGACAAGGTCATGGAGAGGTGGAACTCGCTCGCAGCGACTTTAGTGTTTTCACCAGACTTCACGAGAATGAATCTTTCCGGCAAGACGGCCCAGAATCGGGTGAATGTGCTGCTAGGTTTGTACTCTTTCTGTTAGAACTCAGAACTAGTATTCAATCCTAATTCAGTGTAATTCTCCTATTGCTACAGTGGCCGCTCAAAAGAAGAATAACGCGTCGGCAAGACTCTCCGGTGTGACGGAGGCCCACACGGAGAAGGATGTCCTGCTAGATTAACGGCGAACAATTACACATACCCGTCCACAGGAAGATCTAACTAAGCGCTGGCGTGGAGCGCCCGAACTTGTCCATCATATCGTGGAGCCGCTTTGGGTAGGATAGCCGATACAACATGACGGCGAGCGCTTCCTCGACCAGGCAGCGATCGCCTGCCTCAGTGATCACCGTGTCGGGCATGGCACAGAGACGGACGAGTAGGCAGATGCCATGGACATCGAAGCGAAATTCCTTCACCGCATTTACGTAGCCATAGGTGTCCAGGTCCAGCCGCACGTCTGGTATTAAAGGGGGCTCGGGTCCGTCGAAAAGACAAGCTTCCTGCATCACTACCCAGCTGTCTGCCTCGTTCAGAGCCGCTAGTAGCACTAAGAGCTCCAGCGCGTCAGCCTGGGACAGCTGCATGGCACTTGCCCACTCTTTGGTACGCTCGTGACGACCGACACTGCTTCGCTGCTCGGTGACGGCTTCTTGTGGCTAAATGTCAGCCAGTCGCAAAGTTTTGGCTTATGTAAGGATTATGTGTCGTCGAAATGTCTATTAAGTTTGCACTACCCTCACCCTTACACTTGGACCGGTGATGCAAAAGTGAAGGCAAGGCCCGGCTCGAAACTGTGCTAATATCCCTGCTAGCTCGTATCTGGTTGGGTCGCTGTTCATCTACAGCCTTGAGTGTTTTCGACAGGTTCTTTTGTCATGAGTCCACTACGCACACGTACGGAGAATGAACGTGCACAGCGGCAGCTGATACTTCACCACAACCGCGAGGAGATCAAGCGAATGGAAGAATGCAAGCGGGGCGTATGGTAACCCTGAATAGTACTATTTGAACTACTATAGTAATAATAATAATTCTTTTTTCAGAGTTCATATTACTTTATATACAAATAGCAAGTAAACAATCGTCGAAGACTAGTAATATTACTAAACGGCCAAAATCGATTCTACTGCCAATCCCTGACTGCAGGACCCAATTTTGTGCAGCCTCGATTTCCACCCAAAAAATCCCCCAAAAAATCCAAAAAAAACCGGAAGATGTGGCGCTCGTCGGCGCTGCCGCTGGCGGCGGCGGCGGCCGTCGCGGCGCTGACGCTGCGCCGCCTCTCGAGCTCGGCCGTCTCGCGCGTCGCCCGCCGCGCGCCGGGCCGCGTGGGGGACCTGGTCTCGGGCCTGGAGACGCCCTGCCTGCTCGTGGACCTGGCCGCGCTGGAGGCGAATCTGCGGCGGCTGCCGCGGTCTCTGAAACGTTATCCGCACGTCGCGCTCCGTCCGCACGCCAAGGCGCACAAGTCCTCGGCCGTTGGACAGTTGCAGTTGCACATGTCGCAGGCCGCGGGCCTGTGCTGCCAGAAGGTGGGCGAGGCCGAGGCCATGCACCGCGGCGGCGTGCGCGACCTGCTGCTGAGCAACGAGGTGGTCGGCGAGGGCCGCTACCGGCGCATGGCGGCGCTGGTGCGCGGCGGCGCCACGGTCACGCTCGTCTTCGACAGTGCGGAGACGGTGCAGCAGGCCGCCAGCGTGGCGGAGGACACAAACGTCCACTTCCGCGCTCTGGTGGACGTGAACGTGGGACAGAACCGGTGCGGCGTGGACACGGCCGAGGAGGCGGTGCAACTGGCCAAGGCGATCGAGGCCTGCGCGCCGCGGCTGGAGATGGTCGGCATCCAAGCGTACCACGGCGCGGCGCAGCACATCCGAAGCTACGAGGAGAAGAAGAGCGTCGTCGCCAAGGTGGCGGAGAAGGCCAAGCGCGTGCGGGACGCTCTGAAACAGCAAGGGATCAAGTGCGACGTGGTCACTGGCGGAGGCACGGGGACGTATTTGCTGGACGCGGCCAGCGGGGTGTTCACGGAGGTACAGCCAGGATCGTACCTGTTCAACGACGCCGACTACGCGCGCAACAGGGGCGAGGACGGACAGTTTGTGCAGGACTGGGAGCAAAGTCTCTACGTGCTTACGACAGTGATGAGCACGAACGCCAAGGCGCCGGTGCCTCGCGCAGTCGTGGATGCGGGAACCAAGGCCGTGTCGCTTGACTCTGGATCACCGCTGGTGAAAGCGTTCGTTAACGGTGACCAGTTGGTGACCCCGCTTGACTACCACGGTGGGGGCGATGAGCACGGCATTCTGACACCTCACGATGATACTTCGAGTGTCAAGAACGCGGTGCTTCCAGTCTTGGGCAGCAAGTTGCTTCTCATTCCTGGCCACTGTGATCCTACCACCAACATGTATGACCACCTGGTGGGTTACCGTGGCAACCGCGTCGAACAGGTCTGGGAGATCGAAGCTCGTGGACCCGGCAATTAGAAGTAATATTCTTACTTACTACGAAGTATTATGTTAATTGCCCGCCTCAGCTTGTTTGAAGCAGTTGTCGCCATTTTACCAAAGCACCCCGTATCGTGACGACTTTCATCGGTCACCTGCAGCCCAGGTTATTCAGTGTAGCGCGAAAACAGTCGGGCAGTATCATGCTAAGTAGGAAGCAATTTTTACTACATGTAACGATGTAGCCATGATAACCAACATTGCCAAGCTGGTGTCGACACGTCATCACAGTTTATCTTGTTTTTGTCAGAACGTCATCAGTTTATTAGCGCAACGTGTATGATAGAATCACGTGCCGAACTAAACAAGGCGCCTGAATTTAAATTTCCATTTCTTCAACGAACTTAGCAATTACTTCAAGTACAAACCTTTTTGAATGTTAGCCTCACACTTCCGACGCAAAGGTATCTCAGCCCCCAGTAACAAACCTTGCGCACTACTTCTTTGTGGATTTTGATGGTAAGACCGAACGAAGTATCCCTGGTAATGTAGTTTTATAGCGGTCTGCAGTGAGCGCTAGTCTGAAGTCAAATTAGCACAGCATTCAGTTCCGAGTTGTATTATATTACCAAAAAAAGAAGTCTCTATTGCTAGAAGTCTCACATTTTGGTTACAAATCTGTGAGTTCTTTTGCATCAGTCGCGAGCCTTTCCCAACGCCAACAACACATGAGGGCAACCATAGCTCCAAAATTTAAGGTACTACCGAATCCCATGCCGAGCCATAGCCCTTCGACGCCGAGGTCACCTTGGAAAGCTAACAGTGCTCCAACTGGAACACCAAATATGTAATATGCCAGTCCGTTGGTAATTGCAGCAGCCTTCTGTTTGCCTGCACCTCGAAGCACCCCTTGAGTTACCGCATTCAAACCATCCACAATCGTCAGGGGCGACCATATTGCTAGCACCTTCGACGCAAGATCAGCGCCGTCACCCCTTTCTACAAACAGACGGGGGATCTGACTACTGAATCCATACAGCACCACAGTAAACACCAGCGCTAGGATAAGCGTTAGCGTGAGTACAACAACGCACGCTAGCTTCGCTGTCTTCGCCAGTCCAGCGCCGAGGCAATTGCCAATCCGAATATTCGCAGCCACCGAGAGCCCGTCGAACGCTGTATACACCAGCAGATTCACGTTCACCAATACGGCGTGGGCTGCAACGGCCACCACGTGGTGAGGCAATAGCCCGGAGAGGATTGTCAGCGCCTCAAATGCCCACATTTCCATCACCAGCATAAGCATTCCGGGAAACCTAATCTCAAGAAGACGCCCACATAGCTGAACGCTGCCTTGAGGTTCCAGTGTTGACACCACCACTGCGTCAAATAGTGCGGTCGCCACATAAAGTACGGTACAAGCAACAACGGAAGTACCAAATTGCCCAGACTGCAGCCGATTGCGATACCATGAAAGCCAATTGAAGTGTGATAAGCCAAGCCATAGCCCGCTGCAATGTTGACAGTGTTTCCAACCGCTGCAATGATGACAAGCGGTGTCATGATATTCTGAGCTTGGAGTACCTTACGCGCGAGCTCATACAGATACAGGAACGGTATTCCAGGTAACATATAACGAGAGAAACGACCCGATAGACGCGCAACCTCTGAGTCTTGTGCCAGCCACAACAAAATTTCTTCCGTGAACCAATTGATAATAAATACAGGTAGAAGAATCGCGCCGAGAACGACTATTCCAGTTTGGAAGTACACACCAATTTTCTCTAATCGTTTTGCTCCATAGGCTTGTGAGCAAAGCGTATCAAGTGCTGATGCCAGTCCGAATCCAACGGAAAATGACGATAAATTAATCAGCTACAATGATAAAATGAGAAAAGTGATTCGACAAACAACACCATTCGATAACCTACCGTGATCGAAAAGGTCGCAGCATCAATATAATGTTGTGCGTACGGTGAATCAATATTACCAGCCAGCGTGACGGCCACAAACCCAGGTAGAAACTCCAGTAGGGTCGTTATCATCTGCACGGAGACGATAAACCAGTTCAGAGATATGTTATTGCAGCTCCAAGCGTTAGAACGGATTGACAAATCGCTCACCACCGGGCCGACAAGCTTGAGCAAGATTTCTATTTCTTCAACTGGTTTGGGGTTTGGTCCGCCATGCAATACGTAGTCTCTAGTAGGGAGTGAATTCATATCCAGCAAGCATTCCTCGTGTCCGTTGGCCTCATGTTGGCGTGACGGCCCGTCCATTTTCAGCTGCTTGGTATGAGCGATAAATGAAAGTGCGCGTTGAATTTGATGAGCAGTACTAAGTAAGGGGGGTTGCGTTGCAGAGAAACGAGCTGATGGAAGTAAGTGTTTCCAGGAGCTGAACACAACGCGCTAAAGTAACTGGTGCAACTGCCTCGAACAGTTCTATGTCTGTACCGGAGTTGCCTGGATGGCGACAAAATTTGTCATATTTAATATGGCAGCGTGACTGAGGCTGGGGAAAAGCAACGAGTACGCGTTGAAGGTGCTTCTACCCGTTTGCTCGCTAGGCTGTCTGTTACCTTTGCCTGCGGATGTCTTTACATAAAGATTGCAAGTATTGATTTTTCTTGGAGGGAATACAGGCCTGCCTGCAAATTTTTTGCAGAGCAGGCCTGTATATCCAAGACTGACGGTCTTCCGAACCGATTTATGTCAGCCGTTTCTGAGAAAAGCCATTCTTGCCATGTTTGGTGTCCGTTAGTTGAACTGAATTATCTTGTTTTTCGAACTGAACCTGGATCATAATAACTTTGCGTACATGTCGTAGATTACTACAGTACTTCGTAGTAGTACTTCGAAGTAGTAAGTTGGTAAAACATTTTACGCCCACTGAAGCAAACATTTTAAATCATATCGTTGCATTGTTACTGTACTACTGGAAGGCCGAGCGCTTGGCGTACGCAGTTGAACATTAAATCCGCCCAACGCACGTGGGAATTGCGAAGGTCATCCCAGAAATTCCCAGGAGTAACCATCGCAGGACGCCGCACAATATTTAATGCCCATCGCGTGACAACTACCACAAGCTCTCCTTTGCCTTCGCTGCCAACGCTACTATCTCGATAGGACGTCACCATCGTCACGGTTGTCGAATCGCGCCTTATCCGTTCAAGCGGCCTGTATGGAAACCTTTCGTCTTCATCAACGAAATCCGAGGCCATGAGTGCATACCGGCCATTTTCAGCTAAGCCTGTGTCCATCCCTTCGAACTGATTGCAGTCCGAGAACAACACCAGGTTTGTCTCCAGAGGAATGCCATGCGGCGATTGCGACACATAACGCATGTGCGATAAATTCTCGTCTCCGAGCGCGTCATCTTCCCGAATCGTAATATGCCCCGAGGACTCTGAAATAATGATTTCGGCATTGAACACCGCTTGCTGCAGCGCCTCGAATACCTCCTGCACCCCATTCGCGCCTCGGAACGGGGTCACATCGAACCTCGCAATACAGTAGTCTCCATCAGGCGTGTCGTACCTCTCCTCCTGGAAGTACGGGGTGGTAGGACTCAGCCCGCGCATGCGCTCCTCTAGAAACCTCCTCGCTTCCTGCAGCTTGGGTGCTTTCAAGGCGTGCAGCGTCCGCATCCTCTCGAGCTTGTCCGTCCCCAGCCGGATCTTGGTCTCCGTCGGGTGCACTCGGAACCGACTCTGCTGCGAGTGGCTGGCCAGCATGGCCTGCGCCCTGGCGGGCACCAAGTGCTGCTCTTGCACCGCCTCCCTGAGCACGGCGGCCTTTGCCGCTCGCTTCCTGTCGGACTGCGGCGCCTCGCCGCTCTCGACCATCGCGCGGACCTTCAAGGCGTCCAGCTCGCTCTGCAGGCGCTCGATCTCATTGTCGAGCGCAACTTTCTCCTCTTTCCGGACCGTGTGCGTGGCCTTGCGCTTCTTGTACACGCGCTTCTTCTTGAGCGGCGGGGGCGAGCTCAGCGGCTCGACCGCGGGCTGCGCCGTGACTGCGTCCGTTGTCGCGTCCGCCGCGTCTTTCGCGCGCACGGAGAAGCCCCGGAGAGCGGCAGCCGCGTGGCGGTCGGCGCCGTAGGCCTCGGCGTCGTCCTCGGCGCTGTCCTGGCGCTGGAAGCCGCCCGGGAAGCGGCGCGCGGGGCCCGGCGCGGGGTAGTGCGCGCCAAGGGACGCCATGCTGGGGCGGTTACGGGTTTGGAGGGGATCAGCGAAACGGACGGAGCATATGATTGGGTGAAAAGGAGGATGGTATTTTGACCAATGAGAGAGAGGTTAAAGGCCGAGGACGACGTCGCACCGAGGAGGACACTGTGGGGGGGGGCTATTAGGAGGACACTATGGTGGACAGGTTGAGCGTTTCTTTGACGCAGTTGAGGATGATGTCGGACACGCGGCCTGACACGTCGCGCATTGCTTGCAGTGTTTGAGGGGGCACGAGGAGCGGCGCCCCATGGATGCGGGTGGACGTCCAGCGAGTGAGGACGACGACGGGATCGGACGATGGAGAAGCTTTGTGCGACGTGATCAGGACCACGCCCGTGACGTCGCGGCGAACGCGCTCGAAGGGGCGATACGGGAGCCGGTCGTCTTCGTCGACAAAGTCTGCGGTCGCCAGTGCGTAGCTGTCTGCGCCGGCGTCGACGAACTCGGAAAAGTGGACGAGGTTGTGCTCGATCGGGACTCCGTAGGAGGTCTGCGCTACGAGCCTCATCTGCGAGAAGTTATCTGTGCCGTCCGTGAAGTCGTCTTCGCGAATGGTGATGTTCCCGAAGCTCTCAGAGAGAACGATCTCGGCGTTGAAAAGAGCGTGGTTGAATGCTTGGAAGACGGCATGCACTCCACCAGCGACGCCGCACAACGATGTGCGATCGAAACGAACGCTGCAATAGTCACCACCGTGTGTCTTGTACCGCTCCTCTTTGAAATACTCAGCTGTTGGGTGCAGCCCGTGGCTTCGTTGTGTGATGAACTGTTTCGCATAATGAAGCTTTGGTTCTTGCAAAGCGCTCAGAGTTTCGAGACGTACTGCTTGGCCAGCTGCTAGGTAGATATACATTTCGGTTGGACGAACGGTGTCTGCTTGGTGGTCGGCAGTACCAACCAGCATAGCTTGTGAATTCGCCATAACCAAGTGGTGTTTCTGGATGACATTGCGCAGGAGTGCATTGTGTGCTATCTTGTGCAGAAGGGTGGGGTCTTCTTCGCCAGGCTGAAACGATAATGCGTGCTTAAGTGATTCGAGTTTCGCCTCCAGAGCTGTGATCTCTGCTTCGAGTGCGGTTTTCTCCTCCTTCCTCGCCGTGTGAGTGGATTTTCGTTTCTTGTACACGCGCTTCTTCTTCGTGACTACTGGGCTGTCGTCGGATTGACCTCCACTTCGCAACATTTTCGACTCATTCTCTCCCATCGAGCCAACTAGTGGACAGATCTCGTCGGTACATATTCGTGATGTCGTCAATGGCCCCCCGGAGTCATTTGGTAAAGCCCAACCTTCACCTAGCATCGTAGCGAGAGCAAATTCCGAGGCCGATACGCAAGCCGGGATACTCATCGTCCACCGGAAGCCTCTGTCTGACTATCCTATTCCAGCACGCTCTGGTCCGCACAAAGGAAAATGACAAAGGCTCGACGCAATCCCGGTGAGGCGGGCTGGAAAATGACAAAAGCTCGACGCAATGTGAGTGAGGCGGGCTGGCGAGAATGCCCCAGCGATTTGCTTTTTATGTACTTCAGCAGCTGACATTTTACAGCGAAAACGCTAACGCATGACGGAGACATCTAAACATGTGGATTGACTTGATTCCTTTGTTTCACAGATTTCCCCTTTCCATGGTTGCGGGGCGATTGACACGTGAGTTCACATTCGTGTAATTGATTGTTGGTTCCTCAGATTAATTCACGGTGTACTCCCCGCTGCACAGAAAAGTATGGGGCAATCTGTAATACATTAGAGAGGTTTCTGCCAGTACCGCATTCCTCATGTCAAGGCATACGAGATGTCAAGGCATACGGGGGGGGGGCTTAGCCAATAAAAAGCCAGCTTTTACCAATCGGGAAGGTTTCCTGTGCACCCTCAGTCAAGGTGTAACGTGTTCCTTGTCCCCACACGTTCGGGGTTTGGTCGCGACCGTGCTGATGCGGTCTGAAGTCCGTCTGGCCGTCGGTGTCAAAACGTATGACACCGCGCCGGCGGGTGTCCAGCTGACAGCCGCACCTATTTTATTTAGGCAAACTAGTCGCGGTATCTGCTACCGTCTAACTACAATACACGTCTACCTGCTGTGCACGAACTGAGTTCCGTCCTTTACGCCGTCTCTAGCCACTCGGGTGTACGCCCACTCGCGCCTACCCTACTCGTCGCAGCCGTCGAGAGACTCGGAAGCCACGTGCCTCCTGTCCGTCACTCCGCCGTCGTCCACAGCTGTGTAGTCGTCCACCGAGTCCGTGGTAGCGTCAAACCACGCTTCGTCCCCCTTACGTTCGTTCGTCTCGCACTCGCTCCCGAGTGCGTTGCCTGGATGTTCGTTAGCCGGCCAATTTAGGAGGGTCAGCCGGTCAGCTTACTCGTTAGCTGTCCGGTTTGCGAGTGAGCTCGAGTTCGCAGAGCTCGCAACATTCGCGGGGTCCAAAGATCCCGATGTCCAGATCTCATCGTGCTGCCGATCCTGCCGACCGCGTGGTCCACTGGGTTCACGTCCCACTCTGCCGTGAACTGCAACACCGTCATCTGTCGTTTCGGCCATGCTTGCCGTCTCGTTCACCGTGGAGGCGCCCACCTCCTTACACGCCTTCCTCAACCCCCGGGTCTTCCACGACCCGGTTGCCGCGATGAAACTCTTCGTATTCAGCCACTGACGTCCACCGAGGTCTTGCACGCTCACCGT
>BSXT01000574.1:0-38234 GCA_030267785.1 Phytophthora fragariaefolia | reverse complement strand
ACCACTTCCCCGCTGCGTTAGCCATTGTCCAGCAGGCGCAGTGCTGTGTGCTTGCCCTGGGTTATTGTGTTCGCTCCCTACCCATGGGTCTCAGGATTGCCTCCAGCTAAATGTGAGTCTGCGCAGCGCTTTTTCGGCCGCTAAAACGCCCCGTTCCTGACTCTAATCCTTTAGTGGAGGGATAGTGGTAGTTAGATACCACTGGTCCTAACAGACAATATATTGCATGTAAGCGAAAGGGCTCCTTGTAATAGGGTTAGGGAAGGGCTTTTGACCAATCAAAGCATTGGATTCTCACTGGTAGAGACAACATATTGCACATAAGCCCAGTTTTTTAGCGGTAGTGAAAGGGTTAAGAAGCTGTTGTGAAATGAGCTCCGTTGAAAAGCTATTGTACCAACAAATGGGCACAACTCTCAGTAATAATACCTCCGGATAACAATAAAAGCACGCTATTGATCTCGAGAGGACAAACGCAAAGTTCAAAACTTGCAATTTCTTGCCATGCATGCGAGCTGTGTCAAACAAACTTGCTTCAACACAAACATAGAGATTTATTTGTCGCAAAAATATACACAGTGATTCAGCCAGGAAATGGATTCGCGATTACAGCGTCGTTTGTGCCCAGCACTGCTGGGGTCTCAGAAGTTGAACTTGCCTGCAGTACAGTGGTACACATTGACGCACACATCCGCGTGAAGCATCGGCTTTCCTCAGCATATGAAGCCTCCTACCTTTCCGGCTGTACCCCGAATCGGGATTCCTAGAGAGTGCCGATGAGTGGCGCTTTTCCCGCAATCGTGGTCACGAAAATCTAGGAGGATACTGTATGTAGCCTCACTTCCGATATCGGGTTTACTATCCGATTTAACGGGGAATTGTATTTACAAGATTTTATGCAGTAGACAGCTGGTCGAAGTGAGAGGTCAAATCAAATCCGCCCGCTATCTGAACACTATCCTCCACACTAAACGACCGATGCCTACCGTGACGGAAAGTCTGCCCGATGATTTCATTGGATAAAAGTACACATACTAGAAGATAAAGTATCATGTGTTTGGAACAGAAACCGCTATTAAATCGCATAAACATGACTTTTTGTAGAGCTTTGGCGAAGATTTCTTAAAATCTTAAAAACAGTGACTTCACTGGACAGCTCAGCTGTCCAGCGCCCTCGCAATTGACAGTTCTAGACCTTTCTCCTTTGCCGTCTTGCTTGTATAAGCACCTATGAAGTCTACAATGCGCTTTTTAATCGCGCAGGGTGCGGTCAGGGATATCAAGCTGTTTTGACGCCGCTCGTTCACCAACGACCTCAGCTATTGCGATTGCCTCGCATTTGGTGCGAATCGTGTATTAATAGGAGTATTGAGACGACACGATCTAATCGAAGAACAGTGTGGTTCATGCGTTGTGCTTGTATAATAACATCCAATGATCACTTACTGCTATCCTATTGGCTAAAATATAATACTAGCGCTCAGAACTTCAAGTTTGGGTGGGCGGGTTTTTAAGGTATGGCGGATTTCACCGTCGTGGTCTGTACTCGTCGTCGTGAAGGGGCAATTCCAGCCCAGTGTGGCGCCAGCAGTGGGAAATAGTTTTAGCACTCATCGTACCCTCGCTCCACCGCATTGCCGTTAGCTGGTCTACCTTGTAGGCTGTCTCGCCATCTACATCTTCACCTCTTTCGACGCGTTCTACAGCGTGTTCAATCTGCATGGAGCGATACTGAGCCTTATACGATGCCACTATACCCGCGTCCATCGGTTGCAAGCACGGCGTCGTGTTTGGCGGCAACATCTTGACGGACACGTTCGTCAGCGCTAGGTCCTCGCTCACGTGAGGTGTTGCGTTGTCCAACAGCAGCAAAATGTTGCGTCCTTCTGCTCGCATTTTCACGTCCAGTTCTCGCATGGAGAGCATCAGAATACTTTAGCTAGGGCTTTTGTAATGTAATATTTTGAAACCCATCAGGACTTAGGGGTAATACGTAGACCTAGGTGTCGGAGGTGAGGGTACATACAGTACTATATTTTATGAGACGGAGGCAGGTTCGAACCGCCAGCACCACAGTCACAACGCAATCTCCTATAGCTGATACTTTTGTTCTTACTGTAGCAACGCAGAAAGAAGTGGCCAACACCGTTACTAGCACTGGACTGCCAAGGCCGGTTGAATATACGTCAAGTCCCTCGCTGTCATTGTGAGTGTTGCTGTGGCCACAACATTTTGAAGCTGCATCTACTTCAAAGTACTGTAAAGAAACTAAAGTATTATATACTGTAACGTAAGCCGCAGATAGACAAACACAATTGTTGCACTGAACAATATCGCATCTAGACTCAAATGCTTCATATATTAGTACGGCTAAGTAGACGTAATCTACCAGACGATAATGATTTACTCCATCACGTGAAAGCCCACAGTAGCGAGCCTAGTGTCTACGATTACTTGACGTGCAGCCCGGGCCGCCTGAGATACGTAGACAGGAAGTAGCCGGATAGATGCTCATTACATTGACCATGACCGCCCAACAAAGCGAAACCGTAAAATAGGTTAGCGTTAGCACACCCATAAAGCGGCTAGAACCACCGAAGTGCTTGAGCTGCTGTGTTTCAGCTTTCTGCCTAGGTAGCAACGGCAGGAAAAGCAATCCAGCCAGGTTTATGGTGTACCGGATTAAAAGGACGTATGTCACCTCCCATCGCACATGCTCCGAATCATCGACAATGTCAGTGTTGGTCACATCAAAGTGGCTGTCCACGATTTTCGTTAACGTGCTGGCGAGCGGAGCAGCCATATTCGCTACTGATCCCACCATTCCATACACGGCCCCTTCATTACCTTCACCGGCCAGCTCTACCATGACAAATGTAGCGATCACAAAAGCGATTCCGTTAGGAAGAGCCTCGGCCACAGGTACCCCTAGCCAGAACCATTGATTTCGAACAATATTCCATGTCGTTAGCATTGTGACAATAAATTCCATCACTACTACTGAAATAATTGTGATAGCGTGCATCTTCCTCCAATTCCACTGAAGACCGTATTTGCCTGTGAAGTACAGCGTAATAACGAACACCCCATGCCCAATGATTGTCATAATCTTCTCGTTTAGAGGCGTGACTCCTGCCCAGTACGATTGCATCGGATTGAAACATGTGACACTGAAGTTCTCGAAAATTCCCGCGAGAAACTTGTACGCAATGACCTGGTACATTGGTCGCATCTGAACGAGATGCCACAGTTCAGCAAGATAGTCTCGGAATATCATACCCGGGTGTTGGTCTTCCTGAATGCAGTACCACGAAATCGGTATCACTGGGAAGCAATAGATGCTGAGAACGAGCATCAGATGAGGAAAACTCAAGGAGAAGTCGAAATCTCCACCGTATTCCTTCCCATTAAATGCAAAGCCTGTAAGGATATTTGATACCATTACGAAAGCTGTGCGGACCATGTAAATCGTAGTCTGCGTGTAACCCCGCGTACTCTCTGGTTCGCGCTGAGCAACCTCCACCATCAATGCATCTGCAGCCACATCGGCCGCGACGTAGCCAATCGCAGCTATCATCATCATCACGACAAACTTGCCACCTACGTGGTGCGCCGACTCGTTGAAAGTTGCAATCATCTCGGGGGTCAGATCGTGGGGGTCCATCCGAGAGTACGTGCGGTCCGGGTAGTACGGAGCGCCAGCGTCCATCGAGGCCATGACGACGAGCATGGCGAAACACAATGTCCAACCGATAACCATGAACGGGCGACGACGGTAACCAAAGATGGGGATACAGTCTGAAAACATGCCGAAAAATACTTTAAATGACCAAGGCATGTTGAGCAACACAACAGCTGAGATGACCTGAGTGCCTTCCATGTTAAGATAGTTGAAGAGAAATGGGTAAACTGCTCCGGGTAGCGTTCCGACGACCATACCTATGGATGCGTATTGCACAACGAGACCAATGTAGTTGTGTCTCCAAATATCAACTTCTTCTCCCTGTCGAAGAGCGCCGCCATCGTAGATCTGCGGTGACTTAGTATTCAGGCGCCAATCACTTTCCTTACGAGGGGAATATGTTGAATCGGTCGGAAAGGCCGGCGGGAGCAAGTCGAATGTCTTGCGTGGCGCCGCTTGCATCGATTCCTCTAGTATCGGAAATATGGTTGCTTGTTTTATAATACTTACTCGATGGTGAAAGGGGGAATGGTCGATTGGCAGCGAGTCAAGCTAAAAGACGCATCTCATGGCCCTTTCAGTTCTGGCAAGTCTGAATACCAGTAGCAAAAGAATGAGCTTTGAATAGCAGCGTTCTCCGGCACAGCCACGAACCTCGCATGACATTTGGGAGCACGAAACGATGGGAAGTTGTGCAGAACCTTGGCCGTCGCAAGTTGATTCGCGCGTTTTGTTGTAGAGCGCGACCACCCGGTTAATACGACGTTACTTCTTGTGAAAGCCGCTACGAGAGTCGCGGATGAAGACTGTACTGTACCCCATCCTAGTAGGATTCCTACATGCGCACTGCAGTTGGATGATCCAGCTTGGATGACGAGCTGAGGGGGGGCATCGTCCGCTCGACACTCAACTTCAAAAGCTGCGGCACTTCAATAACTAAGCAGAGGCAGCGACGCCAGAACTCCACCTTACAGCCGCTCGCAACTCGCAGGTCACAAATGCAACCCAACGTAGCCTGTGAACTTCAAAACGTTTGCGTTCAAATATCGGACTTGCAAGTGCCTAACTAGCTCATGCAGAAGTGCATGGGCACGCCTCACTTGAGACGAAGACCTCGTGGAGCTGAGATGGTCGCCAGTTTCCACCAGTCGGCTTCAAGTTTCTCAACGCCCCCGACCCCCGACGCGCTCCATCCACAGACACCCAAACTCGCCATTGTGCGCGGTGACCCCAGCAGTCTGCAAGCACTGCAGTATTAATCCACCTCCAACTCGGCCATGTCGCCTTGCTCCACATGTGTTCGAGCGACATAGCTACATTCGTGTGGCACACCTCTCTGAAGTAGCACATCAAGTGGCATCTTCTCGCGACGAGTGTAGCCAAGACGTCGGCATGGAGCTCCGGCGACGGACGCCGCGCGTCCTCGGAGGAGCAGGCGGCGGCGGCGGCGCCCGCGTCCGGCGGCCACCTGAAGCTGCGGCGCTTCGCGCCAGCGCAGCGGCCCGCGGAGGACCGCGCCGACTTCTGCGTGTACCTGGAGCTGCGGCGCGCGCTGCGGGCCGCCGGCTGCCGCGTGGCGCTGCACGCGCTGCGCGCGGAGGCGCTGGCCGCGCGCGCGGAGGACGCGCAGGCGTTCGCGCTGGCCGTGTGCTGCGACGTGCCCGAGACGCGCGTGACGGCGCGCGGCGCGTGGGCCGGGCGCGGCGGCGCGCAGCTGGCGCCGTGGGTCACGCAGCACGCGCACTACCGCAGCCACGTATTGCCGCTGCGCGGCGCCGCGCAGAGCCAGCGGCTGTGCCGTCTCGTGCTGGCGGAGCTGCGGCTGGCGCTGGACGTGCACGCGCGCGGCGGCCGCGTGCTGCTGCGCGCCGACGGCTTCGCGCGCGCCGCGCTGTTCCCGCTGCACCGGGACGAGGCGCGGCGGCAGCTCACGCGGCGCTGGGGCGCGCGCGCGGGGCTGCCGCCGCTCGAGGACATCCACGCGTACCTGGGGCCGAGGATCGCCATGTACTTCGCGTGGCTCGACTTGTACACGCGCCTGCTGGCGCCGGACGCCGCGCTCGGCGCCGCCGTGCACGCGCTCGCGCTGCTCGGCGCGCTCGTGGCCGCCGGCACGTCGCTCGTGGCGGACCTGTGGCGCCGCCGACAGAGGGAGCTCGAGTTCGCGTGGGGCTACGACGGCGTGCTCTCGTGCTTGAACGCGACCACGAGGCCGCAGTTCCGGGGCGAGTGGATGCGCGACCCGGTCACGGGCGAGACGTGCTTCGACTTCCCGCACCACAAGCGACTGCTTCGGCAACTGCTGGCGGGCCCGCTGCTCGTTTCCATGTGCTGCCTGGTGGGCGGCTACGTCGTCGGGCTGCACGTGCTCTCGGAGCGGCTTCGAGCGGGCTACAGTGACAGCTGCGCGCTGGCGTGGTCGCGGCAAGCGGAGGTGGCGCCGGAGGCGGAGCAGTGGCTGCGGTTCGTCGCCGAGTGGGCTCCTAGCCGCGACATGATGCGGTGCGCCTTGGTTTCGCATGGACCAAGTGTGGTCAACGCGATCATCATCTACGTGATGGACAATTGGTACCAGCTACTTGCGCGGAAGCTCACGGAGTTTGAGAACTACCGCACCCTTGACGAGCACGAAGCGCATCTCGTGGCCAAGCGAATGCCCTTCCATCTCGTAAACAGCAACGCGTCGCTCTGGTTTCTCGCGTTCTACGTCCAGCGCTTGGACCGAGTCCGGGAGCGCTTGTGGGTTCTGCTTGTGGCGACGCAGCTAATCGACAACTTCAAGGAGGTGGGGATACCCCTCGCTGTATCGGTTGGCGGCCAAGTGCTTTCGGCGAAAAACAAACGTCGTCGTCAACAGAGGATGGAGAGCCTCCACAGTGACGTGATCGAAAGTAGCGCTCGACTTCGCAGGAAGGACTCGTCCTCGCCCCAACTCCGAGCAAAGCAGGAGCGAGAGAGAGTGGATGTTGCCAAAGCTGCGACGGAGCAGCGCTTGGCTCGAGTGCTGATGCAGAAGCGACAAGCCACCTACCGCGATACATTGGCGGACTACAAAGAACTCATGGTGCAGTTCGGCTATGTAACGCAGTACAGTCCAGTATTCCCTCTCGCCGCAGCATTCGCTTGGCTGAACAACACCATCGAGAGTCGATCTGACCTACTCAAGCTTGTGAACCGCCACGCGTACCAACGGCCAATTGCACAGCATGCGCGAGGTATTGGCGTATGGGAGAAAGTTTTAGTGAGCTTTTCTGGAGTCGCTGTTGTTGTTAATTGCGCTCTCGTGTGGACCTACGAGATAGAGGAGTGCTGCCTTCGTGGACGCATCTGCACCGATTTGCCCTTATAGTGGCTTGTGAGCATGTGATCGTTATCATCAAGGCTTGGCTGAACTGGGCTGTCCCTGAAGTGCCTGTAACCTCGTCACTTGGAGAGAAGTCAGGGCCACAGCCTGCCAACCATGAGATTCCAGCACGAGCTGGTGACGATACATCGCTCGGTACTGTGCACGGTAATAATTGAGCACAACAAAATCACTTAAGTATTATTAATATCTACAGCAGACTTTAGCCGTTTGAACTGACATAAATCAAAACCTGGACAGGGTAAGAGCAGCGGCTGTGACCGGGATAGTTCGTTTTGAAGCCATTCCACTACCCAGTTACTTTAAAAAAGTTTACAGGGGGAAAATAGCTGCACATCCAAGAATTCTTCCCTAGATAAGACTCCAGGAAACCAGTTCTTAGCCATGAAACGTCACTAGCAGTTTTTGATCGTTCAGAACAACTGGGAAAAATGTCTGGGAAGCTCATCGGCCCTGCAACATCCCCGCAGTATGCAGACCTGTCATGTTGGGCCTTTGCAGTGTGGTGGTTAGTAGTACTTGTTTTGCACTTGGCGACCTGTGGATACAACGCGTTTTTTGCGCTGTTTTATCGAGAGCTCCAGCATACCTATTTGTATTTATGCCTTGATTATTCAGGAATTGGTATGCCAGCTAAAGATCATCAAGTGATATCCCTGGTAAATGCTGCTTTGTCTATGCTTCACGGTGGATGTGTATTACTGATGGTTGGAGGTTCACTTTGGCGTCGAGATTTAGTATTCTCTCCTTGGAGAAATAGCACATTCAAGCTAAGCAAGTACAAGTATCACTCGAGGGATACGGCAGCAGGACTGAAGTATACGCAGAGGCGATCGCCTAAGTCTCGGTTGATCCGGCTCTATTCAAAAGTGTTTGGCCGACAAGGTATAGTTGGTGTTGGTGGAAGCAACTTTCATATGATCCTTGTCGCTCGTGAGCTGGTAGAAACTGCGCTCCAAACGATTCAAGCCTATCGCATGAGCTGCTTGCTACCCCGCATGCTGCTCAATCGTTTCTAAGTGACGCTGATCGTGATGAATTGCTGGTCTTCTGTGTTGGTGCATTCGCTACTGTTCAAGCAAAACGAGGCCTACAAGAGATTTACGTATTTAATAATGAAGTATGCGACTGCATACTTAACCTCGTGTCCTGCATCGGCATTCCGCTAATTGTGATCCTTAGCTACGTGGGCGAATATGATTCTGAGCTCACCGGGTTTCCGTCGGAAAATTGGTACAACGATGAGTGGTCTGCGCGTGTTCTGAACGAATTCCATATGGTAGTTGTAGTTTCATGGCAAGATCTAGCGAGTCGTACTATATTTTCGGCTGGCGTTCTTTTTACTGCTGGCGATCTAAAAAATCTCTTGCGTAAATCTTCTGGTGCCAGTAGACGACGGCTAGACGGACGTGTTGCGTGTGATACTAAAGAATCTACTGCATTCAATAGGACACAAGATGAGCCTGAAAATATTTCAAAGCCAGTCTCCAGTGTGTACGAGCCCCAAAAAGATATTAATCGTTTCAGGCATACGGAACGCAGTATCTTACACGTTATATATGGAGTGTTTGCTGTGTGGGGAATGGTAATGATAGCACTGCGCGTGCAAGCATCCATGCAGCCAAAACAGTCACAGTGCGTCTTGCAGGTGCGTCCATGGGCAGAGTCCAGCCCTGCGTGTTATTTGGCTATCTTAGATTGTTATCACCTTGCCATCTCTGGTAAGAAAGATGAGGTTGAGGCTAAGTGGAACGAATTCGATAGATCGACTGTCGTCACCTTAGTGATACGTCACTGTCCAGCTTTGGAGATTCCCGATTCGGTTGGTGATTTTCACATCACTACAGGAATAAAGGTGTACAACTCAACCATCAACGAATGGGGAACCTCTGCAGCACTTACAAACACAAACCATCCCGAGCTCGTCTGGATTTACTTGGTTCGCGTGAATTTGATTGATGGGATTTTGCCTGAGAGTACTTTATCGACCGACTTTCCGGCCAAGCTGTACGACCTCGAGTTTACCTATACAAACATCCGCGAGCTACCAGATGACCTGGACTCGAGGTGGCTGATTGGGACGACAGTTTACTTCGAGTATAGTGAGCTGACAAACGTTCCATCTTCCCTCGTACAATTGGAGCCCTACAGTGTCTCGCTGACCGGTAGTCCTATTACAGAACTTCCTGCAGAGATGTTTGAGGTCGCGGATATGGTGTACATGTCGATGGGAAGCCCCGAAATCCAAAATCTACCACACAACGTATTAAATCTCTCGCCACAGCTGGCCTTTATATATATGGTCGACACGAATATCTCTTTCTTTTGGTCATGGGCTGATCGACTCGTTGAGAGATCCGTACCAATCATCATTAGTGGATCTCCCTACTGCTTTGAGCTAGAAAAGATCAAGAGTGGCGATGCTATGAGTTTCAGCGTAGCACCGTCACCCGAGCATTCCGCAATTTTGATGAATCCATCTGAAGCGAACCTTAATCTCATTTATCAATCTATCAACTGCGATGAACAACCAGCGACAACCGTCTACCCTATTGATTATGAGGATAGTATTAGTGCACTATCAGGTTGAGATATACTACGTAGTATGAAGAATCAAGCGATTTTAGTACATGCAGTTATCTCGTAGTGTCCAAAAGCATGCCACACTTGAACCTGATATTATCGATGTTGAATAGGTAAGTGGGCAAGTGGCTTGTTCGGTAGGAGTCTACTACTAGTATTTTGGAAGTGAAGTAGAAAATTTTCTGCTAAAGCTACCGCTTTTGCGTTTACGTACAGCCTTTACTACCGAGGAGAAGAGGGAACGTTGGCTTGAGTCCATTGTACCCATCTCCTCAACAATCGAATGCAGTGTACACCAACTCGAAATACAGTACAGTACAAGTACAGAAGTAATATCGTAAGGCCCTCTGTGGAGGAGCTTTCCAGGCCCGGCGTCGGTGCTGTGTGTGCCAGACTGTCCACCTTATCATTCAAGTAGTCTTCCGGATAATACCTAGATTTGAGTATTTTGAATTCAATAAAGTTTTCGACAGTACATACAACAAACTCACAAACACTTTTACTGACTTCCGCTTGAGTCGCAACCAGTGCCACCAGCGATCACTAGACACGAAGTAGACGGGTAGATGGACATTATGTTGACCATGACAGTCCAGCACAACGAGAATCCGAAGTAAACGGCGGTGAGAAGGCCCATGGAGAAGCTTGAGCCACCGTTATGTTTGAGCTGCTGCGTTTCGGCCTTTTGGCGGGGTAGCAGCGGCAGGAAAAGTAATCCAGCCAGATTCATAGCATAGCGGATGATGAGAACATATGTCACCTCCCAGCGTACATGCGTTGAGTCATCCACAATGTCAGCGTTGGTTACGTCGAAGTGGCTGTCCACGTTCTTGGAAAGAGTACTCGCCAAGGGAATAGCGATGTTAGCAACCGATCCAACGAGGCCATATACAGCGCCTTCGTTACCCTCACCGGCCAACTCCACGATGACGTACGTTCCGATTACGAATGAGATGCCATTGGGGAGATTCTCTACGACAGGAACTCCGAGCCAAAACCACTGGTTACGCACGATCCCCCATGTCGTGAGCATCGTCACGATAAAGTCCATGATTGTTACTGAAATGATGGTGATAGCATGCATTGACCGCCAGTTCCAGTGGAGGCCATACTTGCCCGTGTAGTAGAGCGTGGTGGCGAAGATAGCATTGCCAATGATAGCCATGATTTTATCGTTGAGAGGTGTTGCCCCAGCCCAGTACGCCTGCATTGGGTCTGAACACGTAATAGTGAAGTTCTCGAAGATACCCGACAAGTATTTGTACACAATGACTTGATACATCGGTCGCATCTGCATGAGATGCCAGAGCTCAGCGAAGTAGTCACGGAAGATGACACCGGGATGGCGATCCTCCTTGATGCAGTACCATGAGAGAGGAATCACAGGCAGGCAGCAAACTGTGAGAATGACCATCAACTGAGGAAAACTGAGCGAGAAGTCGAAATCGCCACCGTAGTCTTTTCCATTGAAGGTCAAACCGGTGAGAATACTCGACATTGTCACGAAAGCGGTGCGGACCATGTAAATCGTTGTCTGAGTGTACCCACGCGTGGCCTCCGGTTCGCGTTGAGCGACTTCAACCATCATAGCGTCGGCAGCCACATCAGCACCAACGTAGCCGATGGCCGCAATCATCATAAGCACAATGAACTTTCCACCAACGTGGTGCGCGGACTCATTGAAAGTGGCGATGAGTTCAGGGGTCAGTTCATCGGTGTCCATCAGAGCGTACTTGCGGTCCGGGTAATATGGTGCACCGGCATCCATGCACGCCATGACTAAAAGCATAGCAAAGCACAACGTCCAGCCCATGAGCATGAACGGACGACGGCGATATCCCATCACGGGCACACAGTCCGTGATCATGCCGTAGAAGATCTTGAATGACCAAGGCATGTTAAGTAGAACGACAGCCGATACGACCTGCGTTCCTTCCATGTTGAGATAGTTGAACAGGAACGGGTAGACTGTACCGGGAAGTGTGCCGAAGATCATACCTACTGCGGCGTACTGCACAATGAGTCCGACGTACTCGCGGCTCCAGATATTGACCTCACCACCGTCCCGAAGAGCGCCACCTTCGAACTCGTGTGGTGACTGTGTGTTGAGGTACCACTCGTTCTCTTTCTGCGGTGAAAACGTGAAATCGGTTGACATTGCTGGAGCTGGGGCCAGCAAGTCGATTTTCTTGCGTGGCGTCGTACTCATCGTTTCTTCGAGTAGCGGCACTATGGTTGCTGTCTTTTAGCGAAAACTAGACTGAGAAGCGTCTGAGTTTTGCTCTTCGAATGTGACCAGTTGAGCGAGCACCTGCTGATAGCCCTGGCATTGCCAGCAGGAAGGTCGGAGCACATGGCGATGATTGTCTGACTTGACCTCCTGACCGAAAACACGTCGACGGCACGACCTCAATCTCCAAGGGTCCATTGGCACCACGCCAACGATGGGAGGTCCCCGAAGATCCCGCACAAAGCCCGGAGCTTTGGGCAGCGCAACCTTGGGCTCCGATGCATGCTCATGTATGCGTATGCGCACAAGCATAGTGACGATCTGTATCAGGTGTGAGCAATGCTTAATCCATGTACGTGGCGCAAATCGCTCTTGGGTTATTATAGCCGTATGTTGCTCGGTGGCTTCAGCCAAAATTCCTTGACGAGGCTTTCGGTCGCCACACAAGACACGGTTCCCAGTGCTTCAAGCCTGTTCCGTCTGGTAGGTAAACACAGATGTGTGCTGGTGCCTATCGAGTTGACCAGGTGCATTTGCCCAAATTGAATATTGTGTCGAGAAGAGCTGCAAGTCTTTGGTTGCAGAGACTTCCGGACCTGCGGTCCTTGTGTCGCCTGTCTAGACTCCTGCGGAAGAGTTCCGATTCCCGAAAAACCTTCAGTGCTCGTGTCGTTGAAAGGAAACGCGTCACGTTCTGCTTATCGGAGACCATTCTAGGCCTCCAGCTGTCGTGGCCGTCAACTCAAGGCGAAAATCAACGCCTCCTTGAAACATCCATTGTGCTCTCTACATGTCGTGTATCCGGATAGCTTGTGTGCTATCACTGGCAACTTGTCAGATTCGTTTCTAGTGCAGGCTCTGGGGTTGACCCATGAGGCACTTTTAATGCTACATAAGCCAAGGCGCATCAATTGCTGTTCTGTTTGAGTTCTGTATCGTGACCATCTATCATTTTGTCAGTCGAACTTTTTCTAAAAGATGCTCATTTTTTTGCCGTTATGCTAAAAGATGCAAATTATGCTAAAACTTTTAGCACCTTTTTAGGTGCTGCCATGAAACCACTGCAGTGTTAAATAACACACGAGCGCCTACTGGTGTGCGCGTACAGAATAATTCGTCATTTTCTCGGATCAGGAGCCATCCAATAGAAATATATGGAGCTCGAGCCATGATTCCCATTACATTCGACGTTGCATCATTCATTACGCTACCAATGATCTGGTCGATTGCCGCAAATGCTTCTGTTGCACACTGTAAATTGCGCCAACACCCACATTGTTTTTACGTGATACGGTATCACGTATAATCTTTTTACAGCTCACTGTTGTACGTTTTGTAGATTCCGAAATTTCCAAGCATTTTGGTGGTGTGGAGACTTTATTGCTTTTGTATCACTGAAACCGTCAACATTGCCCCGGATATGAAGCCCTATATTCAGAACACATGAATCCACATAAGTGGCTACAAACATGTAGAATTCCAGAAATTTTGGAAGCCGTATTCAGCGAGCCCAACTCCCGGTTTTAGTCTGTCAGAGCCTGAAGTTGTATTTCACTTCAACCTTGAATCGGCAATTTATCGCCGACAAATCGATTTTGAAACGCCTAGAGTTGCAGCAGCGGTGAGAATCGCTCCCGAAAGGTGATCTCTGTTTATCAAGTCAGGAATAAAGGAGCTTTTACGTTTTTTAGGACTAATGTGGCCTTCGTTGTGCGGGGCCCTAAATTGCGTACTGGATCTGTGGATTTATCAGAAACTCCACGTTGAAGATGCCAATGCATGTCCATATATGGTGCATTCTTTCCAGCAGCACGTCGAAGTCGACACTCTTTCGCGAAGTTTGAACAAATTGGGAATTACTGGCGCATGCCATAAATGCTGTGACTGGTTTGAGTAATCTGATGGCTGATGGTATCATTAGCATCACTACTGGCGGAAATTCAATATCCGCATGAAACATATCATCCCAGGTAGAAAAATGCATGCAAAACATGCTCACTGGCAAGAAAAGTAACATATGATCAAATCATTTCAATACATTAATACTATATGTTCTATGCGAACTTGATTCCCTCATCTTACCTTTCTTAAGAAGGTCTGACAACCCGAAATTAGCTTAAAATCGATAATTTCGGTAATTCCTGCAGCTAAAGTGGCCTGCCCATGAGTCTCGAGTCTCAGTCCACTGTGGACAGAGTGTTCACGGCGCAAGTTATACCAGCTATATATCAGTTACAACAACAGCACCTTTTCGCATAATTCGCATCTTTTAGCATAATGACAAAAAAATGAGCACCTTTTAGAAAAAGCCCGAAAATTTAGTCAAGAGGAGCAAGGATTGGCCACAACGAAACAATGGTGACCGACTTCTACTGTCCAAACACACTAAGCAAAATTGGGATCCAAGCCCCAAGCAAGAGTACCAAGACAGCCTTCAAGGCTCGAAAACCGTTTACACCAAAGTTGCAATTGCGATTCTTGCCCTGATGACTATCAGTTGGCTCAGCCTAACACAGAACTCTTCAGTTAGGGGCTGGTCGCGCTGGCCGGTGCTGGTTCTCGGTCTGGTGATAACTCTAGGAAAAGGTTTATGGAGACTTTTGATTGGTTAGTCAGAAATGGGAATAGGGCAATATATGTGTCACAGCGAGAACCCGGGAACTCGAGAAAGCGCCGGGTTCCCAGGTTCTCTGGGAGTCTAGCTCGCAGCCATAACCAGTTAGCGCATTTTACAGTCACCACGCTTCTGGCCATGCCAACACAACATCATCTCGCTGCACTTGCGGCGAAGACCGTCGCCGCAAGTGTTGCCCTAGCATGTGCATTCATGCTGCATAGAAATCCTCCGGTGAATCTGTTCACGTTTGAGGCAGCTATTGCGTTCGAGAGAATGCTAGAAGAAGAATGCTACAATGCTTGGTTCTGCCGTCATCTGCGCTGTTCGCAGGAGACGTTTCGCAAACTTTGTAGCATGCTTCGTGTCCGTTTTCCTGTCAAACCCTACAAAATGTTTAGCTTTGAAAGAGCTGTAGCTTGTACTCTATTTCATCTAGGCTCAAGTGGTTTTTTTTTAGAGAAACGGCTCAGGCATTTGGTGTGTCAAAAGCGTGGTGTATTGTTAATGTTAACATGTTGGTTCGTGAGTTGGCAGGAATGCGAGCTACATGCATCAAGCTACCCCAAACACCCCAACAATGGGATACGATCGTCAATGGTTTTCGATAAGTTCGAGGATTCCCGTTTTGCTGCGGAGCAATGGACGGCACTTTGATCGCAATCAATTGACCCCGAGACTTTGAAGGCTGGTACAATCGCAAAGGTAGTATTGTTGAGCGAGAAGCTTTTATTTCACCGCATTCTAAACTTTGTTGTGGCTTTTTAGGATTCCCTCCTGTCAATGTACAAGCAGTTTGTGACCACCGCAAAAGGTTCATTTCGTTTGATGTGCGTCCGGGTTCTTGGAGCGACGCCAAGATATTTCAACATTCAAGTTTCGGCCGAAATACTGCCTGCATTCTACCCCGTGGACACCACGTTATAGCAGATTCCGGCTATGGTGTATCCCCTACAGTCATCACACCGTACTGTGAAAACGATGAAGGCGGTAAGCTCACCGCACTGCAAGCCAACTTCAACTTTTACCTATCTTCAACCCGAATGGCAATTGAAGGCGCCTTTGGGCTTTTGAAGGAACGCTTCAGAATTTTAAAGAAGCCACTAGAGGAGCGCACACCAAGCGCGTCGGTGCGGATTATAGTGGCCTGTATGGTGCTACATAATCTATTGATCGACTTTCAAGACACCGCTCCCGTTTCCGTAGGTTTAGTAAATGCCGAAGACGAAACTGAAGAGGAGGTGCGCGAGGTGCAACGTCGTTACACGCGCGATCAAAAACTCCGAACCAAATTAGGCCAGCAAAAGCGAGATGATATTGCGAAGATGTTTGCTAGATAAGCTAAATATCAACTCTATATCGGTTGCATCTACATTGCATTTGCGACGCATTATTCTCCACACCGTCGGTTATCCTCTGTTGCCATTGCCACGCTGCATCGTCGCGATTAGCGCTGCAAGCTGCTGGTTTTGGAGCTGCATCTGAGCTAACTGCTCGTCCTGCCGCTGCAGCATCGCATCAAAGCGGGCGTCCATCAGTTCCACCACGGAGCGATTGCTTGGCATGTTCATTGAGGTCGGCGCAGGCGTCATTGCAGCCGCCATGGCTTGAAAGCCCTCGGCGATTGACTGCATGCCTATCTCGAAGCTGTCTCCCATGGTCTTGCGTTTCTTATCCTTTCCGCCTTTATTCTCGCGTGACAGCTCGGCTGCTTCATCGTCGCAGCTGACATCATTGTCTGACTGGAGGATGGCGCCGTCTGCTTCGCTGTCGGCCAATGTCTGGCCGTTCATGCCGGAAGATCTGGCCAAATCCATATTTTACACGATAACTTATTAGCCTTCAGAATAACAACAACATTATAAGTTAACCCACTCACCCAGCCCAAAACTCCTGCATTTGAGCGAGTCCTGGAGGCTCGATCACCTCCTCCTCTGAGTTACCCGTCGCTCGTATGTCTGCATTGTATTCCGCCCATTTCCTCTTAAGCCACTTCAGCTGCGAGTCATAACGTTTGTAAACACAACCAGTACTGTTAGAAATAGAGTTGACCAAAACCAAAAGAATATTGCGCAGGTACCTTGTTCTTGCATTGCTCAGACGATATGGCCATGCCTTGGTTGGTACTCAGCTCAGTAGCTAGCAGCAGCCACGCTTCCTTCAAGGCTGCGTTGTTTTTGGCTTTGCTAAAGCGGGCGGCGTGCGCTTCGTAGCGCAACGACATCAAGTCGTGCACCATCACGTTGGTCCATTCGAGCACTGCGTTAGGCTTCTTGTCAGCCGTGAGTGCCGTTCGTTTCTTGCTCGCTTTGCCTTTCTGTTTAGCCTTGCTTCCACTGGTGACGGCGTTGTCTGCACCGCTGCCGGCCGCGGACGCCGTCGGCGTGCTAGAAGCACCATCGGTAGGCTGAGATGTAGCCATGTTGTCTGCGCCAGACAAGCTGTTGTTCGCCAGCACGTTACCGGTAGCAACGAGACCAGCTGCCTGACTTCCAGCGTCTTTGTATTGGAGAGCTGTAGCGGAGCTCCCGGCGCGAGCCATCAACATGCCGTGGAGGAGGCCTTGGACCTGCAGCGGGCGAGCCCAAATGTCGTTGTAGCCAGGATCAGGGCTACTGGGGCGGGACATGCTACACGTGGGGAGGATGTTAAGCTTGGCGGCGACAGTGGAAAGGCAGGTGGTGGGGGTCACGACCCGCTTGAGAAGTGCATACAGCCAGTAGTTCGCCAACGCTTCACTGCCAGTGAGAACCAGCAGCCTGTCTGGGTTCCGACCCCATTGCTTACCCTATCCCTTCTCGCTGGCGCCGAGAACCAGCACCGGCCAGCGCGACCCCGTAAAAACACAAATAGAGGTTCGCTGACACCCTAAGGGGGAGAATAATCATAGTTAAATGTTTATTGCCTGGAGAGCAGAGATGATCCTGACATTAAGCATACGTGCACTAGCTTTATCTTCTAGTATTTATACTTTTATCCAATGAAATCATCGGGCGGATTTTCCTGTCGCGGTAAGAATCAATCGTTTTATATGGAGGATAGTGTTCAGATAGCGGTCGTTGTCTGTACATTACATTGTACTTAAAGTATAATATTTTGCCTCCGCATTTTGCTTCCAGTTCGGCCCTTTGTAAATGCTTTAAAGCTGCAACGACACCATTTGCTCAGTCTGTAAATTTGGTTGGTACGAATATCAATCTCAAAGGGAACCTGCTGACGACGTCCACTCGCCCGATCAAGCACCCACGGTTCCTTCGGCGCGACCTGATCAAGAAGGAGGCTACTGTGGCACGTGGCTTCGCAGTAGCGGTGGACGCATCACTCGTTCGATCGAATATTTTCTGTGGTGCCTCACCCGCAAGCTGGTTCCGTGTCCTTTTCGAAGTGATGCTACAGTGGACTTGTGCTAGGTTGCGTGGATTGCAGCATTCCTTTGTAAAATAGGAACTTACGGTCGAATCGTTGTCAATATCCAACCCCGGGCCACTACTGTGGCAACAAGGTCAAAGTTCTGCCTCACACCCAGCCAACGCCGTGACAAGTTTGAGACTGAGCTGCGCTACTTACGCTGACGAGGTTACGATAGTGGATAGGGAACCTGGATTTTAGGTTTCATGTGCCCCTCTTGACCTTCTCCACGACTCAAGTTGGTTTACAGTTTGATACTGTAGAACTGGAACATGTACTAACTTAGCGAAAAAATGCCAACTTAGCATTGTCAAGGCGTCTCGCGTCGACGACGAACGCTTTACCTGCGCTGGTGTTGGGTAAAGAACGAGAGGTCGTGACTGACGATGTCTATGGGCAACCTGTCGGCGGTATCCGCTTCGCCTATTTCTCCGCTGCAGCTTCAATCTGGGTGAAGGTACCGCCGTACAGTACACGCCGTGCATCGAGTCGATTGCGCCTCACCATCGTACCCGCGGTGCCGGGCGTGCGCACCACGCGGCCTCCTCGGTCAAGCTTTTGCGTCGTCGCGTGTACATGTACACAGTACAGTGCGACCCCCCGTTTTCGCGGCCGGTGACCTCTAATAAACTGTTAGACCTGATACTCCGCACATTCGAAGGGTGCCATCCTAGTCCCATAAATGCCTCGCCTCTTGGGCAACTATCGAATTCAAGGCTGCAACTCCTGTGGACAAATCCACCCTCCGTGGCATTCTCAAGAACAAGCGCAAGTGCAATGACACCCCCGACACTCATGCCAGCCCAAAACGGCACTGTACAACCGATATCCGTGGACAAACAAGATCCTCAGACCTTATTAACCTATCAGCCGTTTTATTGTCCACCCTCCGCGACCCTCCTCGAAAACGGGGGGTCGCACTGTAATTCGATAGTGAACGAAGCGATATAGAATGCCAAATGGCGGCCAACACCCCGATAACAAGCCACCAGACAAGGCGCCACTCGCTCGCTCGCTCCATGGTCCCAGACGATACAAACCCAGGCAAAGCGGCGTGGAGCGGGACCAATTGAACAACCTTCAGTGACCGGCTGGGTGGCTGTCGTAGATGCGTCTCCTTCTGCACCCTCGGTGCGTGAAGCTGCGCAGGGCCCTCTCAGCCCACTCACTTCTCAATTGCTTCTCTCCGGGAGACGTCGACACCTGAAGCACCATGGCTAGTCCTTCGAACAAACTTGACATGGTATCCCCCGTCGCGGCTGGACTGTCCCCCAAGGGCTTCGAGGCCATGAAGACCCCCGACGTTGAGGGCGGCGCCCTGCGCGCCGGTGGTGTCATCAACGTCTGGAGCCGTGAGTACATCGGTATCATCGTGCAGTACGCGGCTGTGGGCATGATCTACGGCACGCTGCCCGGCACCGTGTACCCGTTCCTCTTCAACTACCTCAACATGGAGAGCACGCAGGCGGTGTCCGCCACGGTGCTGCTCAATCTGCCCTGGTCGTTCAAGCTCTTCTACGGCATGATCACGGACTGCTTCCCTATCTTCGGCTACCGCCGCCGCCCGTTCATGGTCATCGGCTGGACGCTGTGCTTCATCATGCTGCTGGTCATGGCTTGCATGAAGGCCGGCGACCCGTACTACCCCGAGTACTCCTACGCGTCGATGAACGTCACCACTTTGTCGCCCGAGATTGTCGCCACCTTCAACACGGATGCACCCTCCACGGGCAGCAAGTTCATCGTGCTCATGATGCTGGCTGCCATCGGCTATGTCGGTGCCGACGTGGCCGCTGACGCTATGATGGTTGAAGTCGCTCAGCGCGAGCCCGAGGCCACGCGTGGTTATACGCAAACCACGATCTACATGGTCCGCACG
Source organism: Phytophthora fragariaefolia (assembly GCA_030267785.1). Classification (NCBI taxonomy): domain Eukaryota; phylum Oomycota; class Peronosporomycetes; order Peronosporales; family Peronosporaceae; genus Phytophthora; species Phytophthora fragariaefolia. Next base: position 18,474 of record BSXT01000574.1, on the reverse strand, counting down.
GTTTTCGTGACTATCTCGAGCATCCTTACGGGCTTCGCTTTCAATGGCAAACACTACGGCGGTGACTTTGACTTCTCGCTGAGCTTCCCGCAGCTCATGATCATCCTCACCGTTCTGTGCCTGCCGGTGATCCCCCTAACGTGGTTCTTCATCAAGGAGGAGAAGCACGACGGCATGGTGTTTGGCAAGTACCTGACCGATCTCTGGGTTCTTGTTCAGACACGCCCGATGTACCAGGTCATCGCCTACAAGTTTTTCTCAGGGATTTTTGAGAACTTCACGATCACCTCGAGTTCGGCTATGCAGGCTTACTGGGCTGGCGTGACTCCGCTGAACGAGAAGATTCTAGCTATCATTGGCAATGGCATTTTCGCCCTTACACTGTACTTCACTGGCAAGTACGGTCTCCACTGGAACTGGCGCTGGATGCACGCCACTATGATCATCGCGGTGACGGTGCTGGACGCCATCGTGACGCTTCTCACCACCTGGGACGTCGTGCGCAACCAGTGGTTCTGGCTTGGCGTTCCCGTCGTGGAGAACCTCCCGACTGGCATGGCCTTCGTCATCGGCACGTACGTGATCGTGGAGCTGGCCGAGGAGGGCAACGAGGGTGCCGTGTACGGTCTTGTGGGGTCGGTCTCAAACCTCGCTATCCCCTTCGCTAGCACCATCACCAAGAACGTGGACGGCTCCTTCGACGTGGCCAACGCCGACATTGCTAGCGACACGAACCACGTGCGGTGGGATGTGACGTACATCCTGCTCATCCGCTACGCCATGAACCTGGCTGGCCTGCTCTTCCTGCCGCTGCTGCCCAAGCAGAAGGCCGAGACCAACGAGCTCAAGCGCAACGGTGGCTCGAGCCGCGTCTTGGGCTTCGCGACGTTAGCCTACTTCGCCTTCGCGCTCGTGTGGTCCACGATGGTGAACATCATGTCCATCTACCCGTCCACCTCCTGCCTGCGCATCGTGGGCGGCTCCGGCTGCTAGAGGCCAAGTAAAGTAATGCAACTTCCCAGCCAATACCTAGAAGTAGATTTACTGCGTCCGTCACAGCAACCGTGCCAATCAATACCAATAATGCATGCAACTTTCATATCTATTTTCTTATAAATGGGTACAGCAAACTTCAACCCCTCTCCACCGTGAGTGCTGGTCATCCATCTCCCCCAGTCACTTTTGAGTCTTCAGGCAACCGTGAGTGCTGGTCATCCATCTCCCCCAGCGACATAATCGCACGCTCGTCACTTTTGAATCTTCCGGTGTCTGCGCAGTCGCGTCCCGATGGCCCCGTCGCGTGCGCCTCCGTCCGCCTTCGCGGCGCCGTCCGCCCGCCTGTCGGACGAGCTGCGGCGCTTCCTGGACGCGCTGGAGCGCGGCAGAGGCGCCGACGCGCTCGTGCACATGCGCACGGGCCGCCGCCAGCTCGAGAGCTGCGTGCGCCGACAGCACGCGGACGCGGAGACGCTCGAGCAGGAGATCGAGCGCGAGTCCGAGCGCTGGGGGCAGCTCCTGGCCACGGCACGGCAGGACGAGGACGTGAGGGTGCAGCAGCGCCACGTGCTGCCCGAGCTGCTGCCGGGGCTGAAGGCCGTGCACGACATCAAGGTGGGCAGACCCGGCAGACCCGACGACGCCGTGTACCTCAAGTCTGCGTACGCCAGGGAGTGGCTGCCGCGGGGCAACTGCATCGCGGAGTGGCAGGCTGGAGGCGTGTCCCACTTCTTCCCGCTCGTGCGCGGGTACAGGAAGTTCACGGGCCAGGAGGACGACGGCGAGCTCAAGAAGCGCCCGGCCAACGAGGAGGACGAGCTGACCAAGTTCTTCACCAAGCCGAAGGCGCAGAGCAAGTGGGTGATCTCGACCACCAAGGAGAACGGCGAGGCCGGCCACTTGGCGGTGCTCAAGCGCAGCGACGGCGAGTTCGTCTACGTGCTCGGGTCGAAGAACACGCACCTGCTGGCGCAGACCGTCGAGGACGTCGAGCGCGCGAGGGAGGCGCAGAAGCAACATGGTAACGACCCCTTCCTCGCGGCGGCTCCTATTGCTACGGCGATTTTACGCATGCTGCTTGCTCTCGAAGCAGACAAGCGCACGCTGCTGTGTGAGTTTTTGTGGCAAACGCGGGCTACTGCGTCCTTTGAGGTGCTGTGTCCGAGCCACCAGCACGTGCAACTGCTGGACTACCTATCGGAGGATACGCCTGTGTTTTATGGACTATCATTGATGGCTTATCACTCTGCGGATGGTGCTGAGGTTTGCGTGAACCCAGTGCTGCTGTACGAGTTCATGCGAGCACTCAGTGTTCGCACTGTGACGTATGATATCGTTGAGTACAATGTGGATGCCTTCGAGGCAGCTCTAGAGCGCAGCAAGCGGGCCTACCAACATGAAGGCGGTGTTCATCTCTTCTTAGACGGAGGTGGCGCTGTGATTGGTATGCAGAAACACAAGAGCGTTTGGTACGTGTGCCTGCGTGCGATCCGAGAGAAGGCCAAGACATTCTGCCGCACGCTCAACTCTAAGAAACCCCCAAAGGGCAGGGCCAAACCACCGAAGCCAGAGGAGGCGTTGCAGACCGCAAAGGCCTCCGTCAAGAAGCGCTTTGGAGCTATCCCAGATTTCTTGCGAATCTCGCTCGAGGTCTCTGATGCCTACGAGGCGCTTGGCGAGCAATTTCTAGATTACTTGTTCGAAGAAGAGCTGTTCTGCGGGACTGCATCTGGCGCGGATCAGGAAGAGGCGTGCAAACAGGTTGCTAGGGACGTTGCTGACCTTTTCCCGGTCGTGTGGAAGAGATTCGTAGAGCACGCTTGTGTGGACGATGCGATCGGGCAGTAAATAAACAATAGAGAACACCATAGATTATACTACGCGTTATACCTGGCTTGCCTGTCTGAGCCGAACTCGAAGATCAACTCGCGTGATAAAACAACTTTCTCGGCTGTCATAGTTGACTGGTTTTGTCTTGCCACCACCAAGTTTTTACTGTGCCATCGTGAGAGCTAGAGGCAAGTAATGCCTGCTTTTCATGCCAACGAGCATTATAGGTGACGCCACAGTGCCCTGCTAGACGTTCAAGCAACTTGCCCGTAGCCACCTCCCACACGTACACGTAGCCGTCTTCGGAGCCGCCCAGCACAAAACTTTCCCTCGGACCGAACGATGCGCGCACAATATTTTTCGCTGTGTTTTGATGGCCCTTGAAGCGCTGCAATGGCCGTTGCTCTGCGTGTCGACTACCCGAAAACGTGCTGCTGCCGCCGCTGACGCTACCACTCGCACTCAAGTTGTTGCTGCTGCCACCGTAGCCAGCCCCCCCAGAAATCCCAATTCCATTTGCTGAAGAATAGCCCGAACCAAAGCCATTTGAGAAGCCTGCACTACCCCCAGCAGAGTAACTACTGAGTGATCCGCTTGATGCGCTGTTTGATACACCACTACTTAGTCCTGTCGACAACTGCGTACGTGGAGTATGAAGCATTCGCAAGTCCCAGAGACGATTACTGTTGTTTCGCGAGCCACTTAACAACGTGTAGCCATTAGAGGCCATCGAAATGGACGTGACCTCTCCAAGCGTTTGGCGCAATGTGTGGACACATAGCCCACTAAGAATGTCCCACAACCGAATGGTGCCATCCTTTGACCCACTCACGATGAAATTGGCATGTCTGTTAAACTGGACGTCACACACGGAAGCAAAGTGGCCACGGAAGGTCTTCGCCACCGCACCAGTTGCTATATCCCACAGGCGCACACTTTGATCGTAGCCACCAGTCACCAAATGCGTCTCGCTTGGGTGTAGATTCACGGTGTACACATCACCGCCATTTGGACTCACGAGAGTAGCCAGACACTCGGCTGACGTTACCGAGTAGTTGTGAGGCAGCGTCGAGGCAGCTGCAATTGCTGCAGTTGCCCCTGAGGTAGCTTCAACTGCAGACTGCATCACATTTGCTCCGCGTTGACCATTTAGAAGATCGTCGTCATCACTCTGGCCTTGTTGAGCCGCTGCGCGCTCTTCCAGAGCCGCACGCAAGTCCCAAACCTTGACAGTGCCATCACCTGAGCCCGAATAGAGACGCTCACCCGACGCACTTGCTGTGAGGTACCAAATTCTGGACGAGTGACCCAACAAATCTCTTGTCCATTGACGGCACACTGTTCCTGTGGTATCGTCCGACTCCTCCTCGCCACTTTCCTGCGGTGTGCCCGGCAGCTCGGTGGGCCACAGCTTGATTGTAGCATCACTGGATCCTGAAGCGAGCAGTTCGCCGTCTGTGCCCACGAATGTCACAAACTTTACATTCTGCGAGTGTCCGACGTATGTGCTTTTCACGGCGTTGGGCAGCACCTCACACTCGAAGTCCCTCAGCAGCGTGGAGACCTTGGGGATGGTCTTGGGGTGGTACCGACTGAACTCCATCTGGTAGGCCACACTTTGATGCAGCAACTGCACGAGTCGGTTGTCGGGCATTGCAACGGGGGGAGTCGCCATGGCGGCGTCTCCATCCTGCTGGGGCGATATGACCTCCTCGAGGGCGAAGGTGGCTCTGAGCTGCTCCACGAGCTTCTCCCTGGAGCGCACGACGCCCTCCCAGTGCCGGAAGGCGTCGGACTCGCCCACGGCCTTGCACGTGAGCAGGTAGCACAGCTCCTTGAACTCGTGGCGGCTGGAGCTCGTGGCCGCCGCCACCTTCTCCAGCGGCTTGAGGTGCGTGGTGAGGAAGGTGAAGGCCTTCTGGTACTCCTGTCGGTCGATGAGCTCGAGGTACTCCTGCTTGCACACGGCGTAGAGGAATCCCTGGTGGGCGGCGTGGAACTTCTTGAGGTGCTTGCCGAGCAGCTTGGCCACGAGGTCCCAGTCCCCGTCCATGATGGCGGCGCCCAGACGACGCAGCGCGTCGCGCTCCTGCAGGCGTCCGAGGCGCTTGACGTTGGCCTCGTCCTGGATCGTGGCGCTGGACATGGCGAAGCCCTCGTCCTGCAGGTACTGCGTGATGAGCGCCAGCAGCTCGCGCTTGATCTGCGCATCCTGCGCGTCGAACGTGGCCTCGGGCGGGATGCTCGTGCGGTGGTGGCCCACGTGCGCCCACTGCGCCGCGGCCGCAGAGCTGCGCCGGCTCGTGGGGGGCAGCGGGGGCGTCGCGTCGCTCATTTAGATTGTGCGGCGGATAAGTTGCTGCGTATCTTGGTGGGGGGGGAATAAGACGCCAAGTTAGCGGGTACTGTATGTGGACAAGGGACGACGGTTATTAATACTTGTGTATTTACTTCGCGTTCAGTATTATTTGCTCCGTTCGAAGTGGCGGCGCTGCCGACGGCGCGGCGGGATAATAAGCTGGCGAGCTGCGCGTGTATGTGCGTGCATAGCGTTGCGTATGGCCATGCTCTGCTGCTTCGAGCATGGCGAGGTCGACCCTCTCAGCTCAGGCGAGATCGCCACCGCCTCGGCCGACGAGGCTGCGGCGGTGGAAGCTGCCGAGGCTGGCCAGGCTGCTCTGTCGGGAGACGCCACTTGAGTAGCAGCTGGAATTGACCGTCATGGAAGAGAGTCGAGCCCAGTACGCGTCGTCGTCGTCGTCGTCGTCCACTTCCTCCTCCTGGTGGCCCACGAGCTCTTCCCTCGCGATGGACATGACGTCGCAGCTCTCCACTGCTGTCATGCACGACACGCAGAACGAGCGCTTCCGCTCCAGCACTGTGTGCTGGTCGGGGGCGAGTGCCACGACCGTCTTCTTCACTGCACACTTGGAGCACACCGGCAGGTCACAGCCCGCGCAGGTTCGCCGAACTGATACCAGGAAGCTTGAGCCTTTTTGACAGACTGAGCACCGAACGGTCTCGCGGGGGTTTTCGGGACGAAGCCGTCGTGATGGGGCCACGAAGTCGTCCAAATCGTCGGCGAACGAGTACGTTCGAGAGGACCGGGAGCTCCACCCGCAGTTCTTACGCACCTTCCAAGAGAGCTTTTTCGCCAAAGCGCACGTGCTCTTCCGTGCGTAGGCCGACCACTGAGTGGCGATTGACTGAAGCGACATGTTCTTGAGCACCTCGTTCTTCGTTTTAAAGTCAAAGAAGCCGCGCACGTAGCATTCTACAGTCGTCGGTGTTTTCTGACGGTACAGTGCACACACGGACATGTTGCCGCGCTCGATGCTGTGGGTCTCCTCAAAACTGGGGACCTCAGACAAAGCCACCGAGTGCGAAATCGTGTACCCAATCCGTTCGCGGCCGCGGACGCCTACGATTCCTGTGGCGTCCAGCGACACATAGTCGCGCTCTTCATACAACCGCCATTTCACGGCTACGGTGCGAAACGGGTCCTCGAAGCTAGGGCGAACGATTTCGTAGAGAATCTTACTGTCGCGGACGCTGTCCTTGGTGCAAGCCGACTGAATCTTCATGGCCTCATCAGTAGTGGCCACTGCCCCGTACATAATCTCCTCGAGTTTGCCCTCGATCGTTCCGAGGAGGAGGAGCTGCGGTATTGCGGGGCAGTGCATCGACGAGGATAGGCGCTCGTTGTAAATACGCACGTTGCCTCGTCGACGGACTTCGCGCCAACGGTGAGGGTCGGCGCGGCCGTCCTTAGTCACCACGAGGGTGTTGTACTGCGCGATGTTGTGTCCGGCGAGCGTGTCGGCAAGGTTCTGCAACATGGTGCAGTCTTGCCTAGAAATAGTGGGTTCTTGTAGCAAGTGCACGAGCCGCATGATGTGCTGCGGGGATCGAAAGTGACTGTGAGCACCCGTGGAGCGCGTTGCGCCAAACTTCAGAGTGCGTGCAAACGGAGCAAACGGAGCATTTGAGAACAAATTATAGCCTCGGGGCCAGTGCCTCAGCTGGATCTCGCCGTTGTGCCACCACTTATCAAAGAAGAGTCAGCAGGCAAGAAGAATAGCCGCCCCGCCCGTGCTTTCGAGCGTGCTTGTCGCCGGAGCGCTCGGGAGGTGGCAAACATTGTTTGCGAATTCGCTGCTCGCACGGACTCTTCTTATCCGATGTTCGGAGCCGCGTCTGAGGGTGGAACTTTGATCACCGCCTTGGCTCGTGAGCTTGTCAGACCCACCGAGTCTGTGCTGAAAAAAAGAAACCGGACAATGGCTTTCACAAGGTGTTTGCACCGCGCCAGCGACAACCGGCCTTTGGGTCAAGCGTAAGTGGATTCAGTCAGACTGTAGCGGATGCGTAGCGTGTCGGTAGCATGACGCGGGACAGTGACTGTAAGTAAAACTACAAAAACAAAAAGAGGGCAAGCGCACTGCCCTTCCCGACGACAGTGTCCTCGACACTCGAAGTGATTCATTTGGGCCAGAAGTGCTTTGACATAGTTGCCTACCACGGGGCTAGTTTACAACGCTTTGGAAACAAGAGCACCCCGAAAAATTCTGCTCGTCGTGGACACCAATGGCGATTGGAAGCGGTGCTAGGCCCGGCAAGCTGACATGAAACAGCATTTGGTCCGCGGTGCTCAGGTGCGGCGGCACCGATGATCGCCAGAAGTGGTCGGAGTCGACGTAAACTTGCCAATGGCTCGACTCCGGGACAGTTCCCTCCGCGCTGACCACCACGCTCGACTCGCAGCGCTCACCCACCTACGGCACCCGGTGCTGTTCGATAATCGAAACGGTCTCCGATACTATCGTTCGAGCAATGCTGTCGACTACGGGGAGGGGAAAACACGCCCCGCGGTGACTCGGCGACTCAGAACTTCTTTCGACTTGTCGAAGGTAACGTAAGTTAGGGAGCACACGACAGCGCTAGCAACTGCCACGACAGCACCAACGCACCGAGTTCGAGCCAGCATCCACGTCTGACGGTCATGCGTCTCGCTCAGCAGCTTCCGGCTTTCGAGCTGACTAAGCACCACGCCACAATGCTGCACAATCTCGCGGAGACGCTGGCGGGCCACAATATCGAGCAGTACAACACACTACTCGTGACCAAGGATGGTCTAGCCGACCCGACGCGGTGGCGCGAGGTCCGTCGGCGAGACGGAGTGCGCATCTACAAGGAACGGGTGATGGAGGCCAAGCAAGGACCGACCACACCTCAGTTGCTGCTGCTCGGCACCGTAGAGGGCCGACTTGATGACATTATGTACGGCGTGGTGGCTACTACAGATGAGGCCATGAAGATCAAGTCCGCTTGCGCGCACGATGGCGTCCAGGACAGCAAGATGCTTTGCGAGATTCTGCGACCCACCTTCGAAGACCCATTCCGCCACATCAGCGTCAAATGGAGACTCTACGACTCCAAGTGCGACCACTTATCACTCGATTCTACGGGGATCGTGGAGGCAGCCAAACGCGAGCGGGTTGGGTACAGTATCTCACACTCAGTTGCATTTTCAGAGATCCCAAGCTTCGAGACGTATGGTATCGAGCGCATCAACATGTCCGTTTGCTCGCTCTACCGACAAAAGACACCGACCACAATCGAATGCTACGTGCGTGGCTTCTTCGAGTTTCGGTCGCAGAGCGAGATGCTTGGCAACCTCACACTACAAGCGATTGCGGCGCAGTGGGCAGTGTTCTCGCGTAAAAGCGAGTGCGCTCTCATGAAAAAGCTCGCATGGAAAATGCGCAAAAACTATGGATGGAGCCCTGCATCGTCGAGGATGTACTCTTTCGCAGACGATCTGAGCGACTATCGGGTACCATCCACGAGGACATCCCACTTAGCAGTAAAAATCCTCGTTGCGGCTCAATGCGGTGTTTGTCGGAAGAGATCGCGGTTCATGAGCACATGCAAGGGTTGCAACCGCCAAGTCTGCACCAGGTGCTGCACGAAGAAGCGGGTGTGTGCAGTGGCACCCGATCACTTCACGACACTCGAGAAGAAGCGTACATTTTGCTCCGAGTGCATTAGTGAGGCGTATAACACCAGCGCACTGTCGATAGCTCGTGAAGAATTCCTAGCGGAACATCGCGAGCAAGAGATTTCCTGCTGGAGTTCCACCGGTCGGTTATATTGGAACAGTGGTGAAACAGTTCACACATTTTGCATGTCAGGCATGCGTCAGCGATCTAGCAGCATTTCAAGCACGAATAGTGCAGTCTCGCGTTGGAGATAACGGATTTCACCGAATACAAGCCCGGTAGGGTTAGTAGCCCAGTCGCTTTTCATCTATGTCTTCAATAAATAGAAGATCAGCACAAAATAAAAGACCAGTCCGTCAATGATACTTTATAAGAAAACTTGTTCCACTTAATGTGGGGCGGGCGGGTAAGCTCAGCCGAGACGTTAGCAGTTGTAGCGCAAGGAATACGAGCCACCATAGGACAAACACCCACGCCGACACCATCGTGATCTCTCGGGGCGATGCGGCGGTATTTCTAGACATGCGCATAGTCCAAATGAATGCTGAGACTCTCAATCTTGAGATGCATAAAATACAAGTCCGTACTGAAGCGTAGAACGAGTTTTAATATCGAGACCCTTAGGCATAAACTACAAGTTGTTACCTGGTTAGAAGTCTCATCTGCAAAAGTGATCAAAATATGGGGGCTTGTGAGGAATTCAAAAACCCAGGTGCTATTCGGTGAAACCCGCTAGTATTCTGTAGCCGATTATCGGCTTCCGATACCATGGTCAAATAATACAGGGCTTGGATCGCAGAATCCTGAAGACTGTATTCGCGTAAGCCACTTGAAGTACTACCGGTAGGCTTAAATAAACATTGGACGTGTTGGTGTCATTAGATATTTTGTATTACCAAACGCAGTTAAGTGTGCGCCCCCAAACAATGTAAACAACTACCGGTACTTCAGAACTTTGAATACACAAATACGCTAGATGCAGTAGTTATGCTGCTCACACCATTGAGCTCCGAGCAATTTGCCGTCGACTATTGATCCGGCTACTGCGTGAGACGGCACTTTGCATAAAGCTGGCCCTAGATGCCCGCGCCATCTCCTGGGCCTTCGCCACGCACGCTTCACGGTAGGCCTTTGGGCTCGCGAGCTCCTCTCGTGCTACTTCCAAGGCGTCACAGTTGGCTGCATCGGTCAGACATGTCGAGCAAAAACTTCTTTTCTTCTCCAGCACGGTGCGGTGGTCGGGAGCCATGATGCACACGAGCTGCTTGAAGGAGCACCGTGAGCACACTTGACGTGAGCAACATTTGCATGTCTTGTGGCTTGCACCGAGGAAGCCGAAGGTCCGTGAGCACACAGCACACCTAGGCCGAGTAGCAGCATGAGGCTGCTGTATGATGGACGGGTACTCATCCAGCACTGATAGCGACGTCGTACAGCCTGAGCGCTTGCGCATTCGCCACACGAGCTTCTTCATGAGGGCACACTTCCGCTTGCGAGCAAAGCCGGCCCACTGGGCCGCGATGGCCTGGAGGGACATGGTGTTGACCATTTCGTTCTGTGTGTGGAAGTCGAAAAAACCGCGCACGTAGCACTCGACCGTCGTAGGGGTTTTCTGGAGATACAGAGAGCACACCGACATGTTGCCGCGCTCGATGCCGTGCGTGTCCTGCATGCCGGGGATCTGCGCGAAAGCCACAGAATGGGATATGTTGTAGCCGATGCGCTCACGCTTGACCGTGTGCGCGATGCCCGAGGTATCGAGCGACACGTAGTCGCGCTGATTGTTGTAGAGGCGCCACTTGACGCTCACGTGGTGGAACGGGTCCTCCACCGTGGGGGCCACGAGCTCGTGCAGCACCTTGCAGTCGACGATGCCGTCCTGGGTGCAGGTGGACTTGATGCGGATGGCCTCCTCGTTGGTGGCCACGGCGCCGTACATGACGTCGTCGAGCGTGCCCTCCACCGTGCCCAGCAGCAGCAGTGACGGCGTGGTGGGGATGCCGTTGTGCTTGGCACGCTCGCGGTAGATGCGCACGCCGTCCTTGCGGCGCAGCTCCTTCCAGCGGCGACTGTCCGCGAAGCCTTCCTTGGTCTTGAGCAGCGTGTTGTACTGCTGGATGTTGTGCACCGCCAGCGTCTCCGCCAGCTCGCGCAGTAGCTCGCCGTCCTGCTCCGACATGGCCAGCTCGGCCGGGGCCAGCTGCGCCTTCATGCTCGTTCGTGTGGCTGTCTGTCTGCCAGAGGTCCAGCAGCGTCCGGCACGCGCGTTAAGCTCAGGCGTTTCGCTCTTCCGCCTCAAATGCGATTGTGAGCTGATGTGCGGGTGACTCGCCAGCGGCACTCGCCCGTCTTAGGCGGCATCAAGCAGCGGAGGCAACGGCCACCGCGACAGGCGGAAAAAAGTTGGAGGTCCCGCGTGGCGACGCTGTCCAGGCGAAGGCGCCCGTCTACAGAAGGCCAAGGCGCGAAAGTGCGGCACTTGGGATCGGACGTGGTCGCCCGGCTAGGCTCTTCGAATTCTTAGTCCGCGCCCATAGCCGTGCGAACTTTGTGTCGGTTCAGTTCGCACACTGAAATGAAGCCGGATTGGGCTGCTGGCGAGCCTGCAGTGAAGGCCATGGCCGTCAGCAACAAGCTTTGCGCAAAACTTTGGGGTGGCCGCTGCCGCGGCTGCCTGGACGGAGCGAAAGTGGCGGGAGGGCGGCTTCGCAGGTCTGACCGCCAGTAGCTGTGGTGGCGGCTGTCCCGAGCGGGCAGCACCCCACAACCGAGAGGAGACCGTGACCCGGTCTCTGCCGGCGGCGCTGGCTTCAACAAAAACCTCACCGAGACGCTTTTGTTCTTGCCCCACTGACGCATGCGTCAACACGGAGGATGACCGTCAGTGAGGAGAGTGACCCCATTATCATTAGCAGCAGTTGCGTCGCCCGACCTATTTATCGCCTGTTTGGGCTTGGCATGAGGGTGAAGCCAGCAGCGCAGATGAAATCACCACCGTCACGAGGCATTGATGTCTGAGTGGTGAAGTTGTCTAGTTCTTCGCCCTTCATCACCATAGCTCGTGCTGGACTCGAACTTCACGGATGCGCTCCATAAATCGCCGAAATCAGCTCAGCTGGATACGTATACGTTCCCAAAAACGGACAGAAAGGCAAGATTTTGCAATGAATGCAGGCACTGCCTCCCACTAGGACACGACAGGCGAAACACCTCGATACTGGAATTGTGGTCCAGGCCTCTGAGGGCATCCTTGTGTTGTTGCAGAAGCAATTCGTATTGGTATGCCATCCGTTGTGATTGAATTATGAAAACCGAATGCGAAATGTCTTTATTTGCCTTTGATCAAGCAAACATTGTGCAAAACGCTAGGTTTCAACGTACACTTATTGTAATACTTTAAAATATAAAGCTTTGCTCGCCCTGAAGGCACATCCAGAAGCGGGGGTCCTATACCATGAGAGTGTTGCAATGTTTGCATTGATTGCAGCAGACATCTGCCACGCGTCAATCCAACACGACTTAAAGTTTTTGCTTCGACTGAGTCACCAATCTAGCCCGAAATATTTTCAAAACATACATGCTCCGACATTGAAGTTGGCAGACCAATGGTGAGTCAGAAGCGCTTCAATGTTGCATAGGCTTGCGTTTGGCACAGTCCCACGGTCGACCGAGACGGTCAACAGGAGCTCACTTGCTCTTGTGTTCTCCACACCACACGTGCAGGCCACACGACCCCAGCCATGCGGAACCGCAGAGCGTGTCGCTCTCGGTGGAGTGGCCTCCACCGGATGCCTCTGCATCGCTGGCTAAGATTCGTCTGCCACAATGACTCACGCGGTCGCCGTCTGCGCGGGTACGTAGCGCGCAAGAGAGCTCGGCCGACGTCGCCCGCCTCGCGAAACGTAGCACGATGACGGTCACTTCAATTCGCTGCTGCATCGGAGACATGTTGATGTTGTATGGTTATTTTTATTTGTAGAACGTCCGGGCGCTGTCCTATCGACCGTCAAGTTGACGGGCACTGCTGATACGTACCTGTACTGTAGGAACACGTACATGTACGGTACTGTACTGTACAGGTACAGGCAACATCGCAATTCCGACCCGGCCTCATTGCTCCCTTACACATTAATTACAGTATCCTTTATTTACGTTGCTTTGGCCGGACATCGCCTGCCTCAAGCCCACCCGCGACAATCCGCTTCACGGCGGATTTCCCTCTTGGCGACGCCCAGCGCGTCGCTCAACAGAACCTCCTGGATGCAGCGCGTGCAGAACGGCCGCTTGGTCTCAAGCACCGAGCCTGTCGTGGGGTCTGCGACGCACACGAGCCGCTTGACGCAGCAGCGGGAGCAGATGGCGTTCAGGCAGATACCGCAGGCCTTGGCGCCTCCCAGCAAACCGAACGCCTTGCTGCAGAGCCGGCAGGTCGTGCACGTGCTCAGCGGCTTTCGGGCCTTGGCGATTGGATCGCCGCACGCGACCTGCTGCTTCAATCGTCACACGATCTTCTTCATCTCGGCCAGCTCCGTGATGCGCGCGTGCGAGAGCCACTGGTTGGCGACTCCCTGCAGCGCGACACTGTTCACCACGGGGTCGCTCTTCGTCTCGAAGTCGAAGAAGCCGCGGGCATAGCACTCGACAGCGTTGGGCGTCCTCTGGCGGTAGAGCACACAGACCGACCGGTTGCCACGGTCGATGCTGTAGCGGTCAAACTGCGGGAGCTGCTCGTCGAAGGCGATAGAGTGTGACAAACTGTAGCCGACTCGCTCACCGGTTGAGGCGCGTGCGAAGCCGGTGGCGTCCAGGCACACATAGTCGCGCGTGCTGTAGAGCTGCCACTTGACGCTGACCTGTCGGAACGGATCTTGCTCACTCGGCTGCACGAGACAGCAAAGCACTTTGCTCTGCTCTGCGCCGTCTTGGAGGATCCGCTCCTTTATTCGCTCGGCGGCATCCGTGGCAGCAACGACGCCGTACATGACGTCGTCTTAGTCCCCTGTGATAGTGCCGAGCATCATAATGGAAGGGATGCTTGGCATCTCGGCGTTGGCGGGGACGCGCTCTTCATAGATACGGAGGTTCTCGACCTTGCGCATTTCGTGCCATTTGCTGCCCGGCACCATTTCGGCCACCACGTTGTCCTTCATCTTTGAACGATGCAGCAGCTGCGCGTACTGCTCCAAGTTCGTCTCCACCATAAGTGCCTCCAGCTCTAGTAGGCACTCCCCATCCGCCTCGGTCATCTCAAGCTCGGGTAGCTGCCCAGAGAACGATGGCAACGGCATGAATTCCGTGACCCCTCTGATTGAGAAATGCGAGTGAGACCGAAGTGATCTGATTGATGGTGGCGAGTAACAACGAATCCGTGGAGATTCGGCTGCCATACAAAACGCGGCTTTCGTGGCGAGGACACACACCACGGAAGAAGAATGACGCATTATGACGGCCGCGGTAGCACCAAGCTACGCTACAGAACACGCACTCTTTATTTGGTTTTCAAGTTTGTTAAGCCTCCGCGCCCACTATCCCCTACTACGGATGCGCAACGGGTGCGCTTCCGTGTTGAAGACGTACTTGTCGAGCGGTATGAGACTTTCGGGGGCCTGTAGCAAGTAATGATACTTAAGCGTCTCCGCCAGAAAGAAACTCTCCATCTTGTTTTCCGTTTGGGCAGGAAGCTTCGTGACGTCCAGGATGGCGGCATAGCCGTGCTTGACTTTGGCGTGGGCCTCTAGCGCCTCAAAAATCTCCCAGCCGAACTCACGATACTTGGGATTCTTGGTAACGCGATACAGGTAGAACAGGCTTTCGATGGTCTCTGGCCGAAGGCGGTACTTAGCGTCTATCACCCGCATCTTTGGGAAGCTCACGATATCAGGCGACAACCCTGTCGGCTGGCGGTGATAGAACTGATAACACGTTTCCATGAGCTTCTCAGCCAGCTCAAGGTGCTTGGCATTCTTTGCGTGATCTTCCGTCTCCGACAGCGTACCCAGCGCTAAGAGTCCAGGCACGAAGCACAAAAGGTGGTCCATCCGCTGAACAGTCTGCAAAGATAACCAGCCAGATATAACATCGTCAGAGGCTGCATTTTCCATTGTTCAACCCCACACTTAATCACCACGTACCGAGAACGACGGTACTTTGAGTTCCTGCAAGAAGTAGAGGTCATCAGGAATAGAAAAGTAAAGTAGGTGCTCTTCCATTCCCCTCACAGCATCATCATATAACTCGCGCAGATATTCGTCTTCCTCCCGCTTACCACTGTATATGTATACTTTCAACAGATACTCGTAGAACGAGTCTCCAAGTGCTCCAAGCGTAATCGTGCTTCCTCGCGTGTCGAACTTGCCACGACTAGAGTCAAAATGTACCGGGAACAAACCTGTATTCTTGTACGACCCCTCACGCTTCAAGATCTGGTAGAATGCGTCACCCTGCGTTTTCAGAATCAACCACGTGCACTATGCGTCAGATATTAATCCGAACAATGCTGATTTAATCAGAGGTTCCCTACCATCTCGGCATATTTCGGATCACCCGTAATGTCCGACAGATACCGAGTTTCAAGCTGGAGCGTGCCGACATCTGCAATGTGGGCACTAGGATAACAACACAACAAGTTAGTTTTTCTGTGTCGGAGCTTAGAATCGAGTTTCAAAGAAAAGAGCCCCTACCGATAGCCAGCCCATGCCGCGAAGCTTTTCTCCTTGGTATATGGATTCAGCAGCGTATAGAATACGCCCTCCTTCTCGTCATATGCAGCTGTAAGAAGGTCCATGAGTTCCTGAGCCTTCTGCTTAAAGATGATGTCGCCAGACAAGTCAAAGGCGCTTAATAGACCGCCTACTTCACGAATGATAGTTTCAAAGACCGACAGTTTGTTGCCGTCACGTCCCAGGTGAGAGAAGTCGAGCTGGCTGGCAACATAATCTCTGGCACGCTGGAACTCCTCCTTCAAGTCCATGATCCAGAGCGTGTCAATGCCGTCCACAAGCGAGCAAGCAATGTCACCCCACACGTTGCTGAGCTTCCATCCGTTAATCGGGTCCACTTCGTCACCGCCGAAAGCGTGCTCCTCGTAGTTCCCCCACGCGAATTTCATGGCCTGGCGGACTGCCTGACGTCGGGCCTCCTGCTGATCCGAGGGCACAGCAGTGACAGTCATGTCGGGGTCGACCACGTCGGCGACGTCCTCGTCCGCCAGCATCTCGTCCACGGCACCGCCGCCAGCTGCCGCAGCTCCGCCGTCGGCCCCAGCCCCGCCTCCAGCCCCTGCGGCGTGATTGACAGCTTCCTGCGCCACGGCAGCAGCTGCTGACGGCTGCACTTGGAGCTCATTGCCTCGGAGATGCGCCTGCTCGTTGTTGTCCGGGTGCTGCGGATCCTGCTGCGCGGCGCCCTGGAGCTCTCCGACGTGCGACGGGATGCCGCCCAAGTTGGTGGTGAGGATGGTGTACTGCACCCAGAGGAACAGCAACAGGGTGAAGGCGCCGCCGACGAGCCCCGCGCGCTTCCAGAGCTGCAGCTGCTGCGAGCGCTTGCGGCCTTTGGCGGAATACGACGGCAGCATCGCCCCGAGGCCAATTGCGAGTGACGTATATTGAGCTCCTGGCAGTTGAGGAATCAGAATCGTAATTTTGCTTTCTTTATTACGCGTGGCGTCTGATTCTGTAGCCACGTCGTGCTGCTGCAGAGCCAACGATGAATTCACGGACACGCCACGCCGCACTCTCACTGCGCCTCGATCCCTCTAACTCGCCGACCCAAGTGCACAGCAGTCAATAAGTACAATTCATTAACACCATTTGTGTGGCACGGGCAAACTCTGACCAGACAGCCCGTGCAATTGTAGCGCTCCTCCGCACAGCTATTACCCCCAACCTATTGCTGCATGTTCAAGTTGTGCCTCTTGAGGAAGCTCTTCCTCCACGTTTCAGACGCGGTGAAGAGTGCACTGTCGATGCCCAGCTCCTTGGCCACATCCAGCGCGTGCTCCGCCAGCATGGCAGTCGTCACGGGCACGCCCAGCTTCCGCATCGAGCGCAGCCACACCACGATGCACTTCTCCACGTCAGCGCTGAGCGTGATGCCCACGCCCGACTTACGCAGGCGGTGCGACTTGGCGGTTCGCACCGACTCGCAGGCCTTCTCAATTTTGCCGCGGTCCTTGATCCAGCCGTACACGACGCGCTTCTTGCTGCGCTTGGCTTCCGCGCTCAGCGTCGGGAAAAAGCGCTCCACGGTGGCCGTCATGTCGCTGCTCTCCTCGTAGTGCTTGATCGCCGCCAGCCGCGTCTCGAACGTCGTGGACGTGCGCAGATTCTTGCGCTCCTTGCGCCCACCGCCCGCCTTCAGCGGCAAGCGTCCCATCCTTCGAGTGGGCGACTTCTTATTAAATTTTATTTTGTGTGGCTTGCTATCTGCTACAGTATGTACAACACACCAATCAGAGACCAAAGGGTGAGCGACCGAGACACCATCGTAGACATGAGGGTGGTCTGTAGGCCTATCAACGTACAGTAGAGAACTTTCGGAGGCACGTTTCAGTTTCAGTTCGAGTTAGACGTTGTTTAGGGGTTGTATCTCAACTCAAACGTGTGTAGGTTTGAGCTAATGACCGTGTTTCCTCAAACCTACCCTTAGCTCATTTGAGTTGAGATGGATGGCACTGACAGCATTCCAAGACGTGCGCAATGTTCGTTGGTCCCCAGCTAACTGCAGATCAAGCGGTGGATCTTTCGGAGCAAGCGTGGCGCCTCTCACAAGGCAACAAGAAGCGATTTCTGAAGATAATGACGACACTCATGAAGCTGCACTGCTTTCGGCTGCGAGACGCAGCTGCTGTTGTCGATCCTTCTCGTCGGTTTGACGAGATGGTGGCGGACGCAACAGCTCGATTAAAATATCGCTTTACGGTTGCTCAACTCTACCAACTGGCCTCTTCCTGGGACTTCCTCGCGATGGAGTACGAACCGACGCTGGAGACAACGTGCCTCGTGTCGAAGCACTGGCGATGGTTTGTCGGAGACTTTCTAAGCTGCAAATTGTACACAGTAGCTACTGAGTTTGGAAGGTCTACAGCAGCATATAGCCGCATTGTTGCGGCAACCGTGGCTCTGCTCTACAACAACCACGAAGATGCACTGTATTTTAATGAGACACTTATCACATCCAGAATTGAGGCATATTGTGAGGCAATTCTTAGATGTTATGGCGGAGAACTAGGACGGAGCTTTCTCTAACAGGGTGATTTATGGTGATCCAGCATACGGGTGTAGCACGTTTGTGTGTTCACCTTCATCGGCTAATAGCAACACAAGTACGATTTTTAACAAGGACATGAGCAGTGTTCGCGGAAGTGTTGAGTGGGGTTTTGTAATGGGCCCTCCGTTTTACATGTGTCATCAGACACCTTACATACATTACATAAGTAGGTACAGACAGCACACGGCTTGTGTGTGCTGAGTTGGCTCCATCTGATTGGCTGAAACGTGGGGGAGCCAGATCCCACTTTCAGCCAATCAGCTGTTGACCTGTGTTTGAGTGGTTCACATTAGTCCTAAGGGCCCGCGCCCTGGTCTAATAATAAATCAGAGTTGAATTTACACTGGAATTAATACTTGGTTCTCGGTCTAACTGA